>VZSE01010479.1:109758-234041 GCA_013398275.1 Promerops cafer
TCTTTTTTTTCTGGCTTTACTGAAGGAGCTCCGCCTTTACTCGAAGAAGCGGTTACAGGGCCAGGGTGTTCTCCACTCTCAACAGGAACGCTTCACGACCTTGTCGTTAAATGCTCCATTGTAATGCCACGTTTGTGTTCGACGGGGCGTTTTGTCCCGGCTTCATAGTGCGGCTGTGCCCCCTGCGTACTGCACGTTTTGGAACGTACAGTAAACACACCTGGAAGCGACCTGTGGGGAGGAAAGGACAGCAACTACGGCTTCGTCTCTCAAGCAGCTAAAGCTGCAGCGGCCACGGCTGCTGCGTTTTGCAGGCTGGAGAGCAGGCGTCAGAAGGTGCCTTCCCAGGCCTGAGTGTCGCATGCTTTCTCCAGGGCTGTCACTGAAGAGCTGGAACGTCAACACCTGATTCCCCACACAGTCCCCTGAAGAAAAAAAAAAAAAAAGATTTTGCACGTAGTAGTGCTGTGTCCTAAAAAGACCCCAGAACAATTTTTCTCAGAGCCCTGCTCTAGACAATGCTGTGCAGTGACGCATACATGAGGGATAGGCTCATAGATTGGGAGGTTTTTTCTTCTCTGTGTCTGTCATGCTTAGATTTGCCTTCAAGCAGTTTGTATTCCTGATGAGCTGCAGTTTAAACCTGCATGCAAAATAGATGTGGTTTAGTCATGTCATTCTTGATGCCTGTATACCAAATCTATATCTCAAAACATACACTCAGCAATTAATACCCTAACGATGGTAGCTAAATTATGCATGTTTACAGGTTTGGTTGTGAATTCTCTTTACTGCAGACAGATCTCTGGCTAAAGCCTGCAGCTACTGAGCACCTTGAGGCCTTGACATGACATGCCACCAAAGTTTTACCATTGACGTTTTGCCTTGCAAAGTGACCTTCAAGGACTGATCCAGTAGAACAGTTGTGGTAGTAGTGATGATGAAGGTGGTACTGACATCCATCTTCTGCTGCTGCCTAGGACTCAGCTGCAAGAGGCACACAGTAGAAATTCCACCTTTTTTCTGGAGTTTGTAACGAAAATCTGCTCCCCTATGTTGAGTGCTATGATCACTAGCATCTGGAGCAGCTTGTCACAACAGATTCTTTATCCTTTTGAAGAAAGGTTTTGCCTGAAATGGCAAGTGCAAAATGGGCCAAAATATGTCCATTCCTGTCACCTTCTGTTTTTATACCACAAAAAATATCTACATTTTACGTATTGCAGTACTCAGCCTCCAGCCTACTGTCATGTGTAGTTTCTGCTGTAATTTTCGTATTTACCAAAGTCATAATCAGACTTCCATAGGGATTTAGACCTCTAAATATTGTTTAAAGATTTCATGATAAAACACCTGCCTAATTATGAAAATGCTGCTTCTCATGTGTCTAAATCTTCCAGCACCAGACAAATCTTCCAGCTTTTAAAAAATCAATCATGAGCACTACTCACTAGAAAGAGGAGCACTTCCAGCTCCTCTGACATAGAGGACAATCACCATATGCCTGGACCAACTCTTGACATTCAGAAGCATGGCTGCCAAATCTAGAAATGCTTAAGTGGCTGTCCAAGAGTGTGAAAGCTGTGCAGGAACGGAACAGAACAATTCACTCTGCAGAGTTGCAAGCATCTTTGGAAACCTGATGGGTGTTCACAGTGGATATCACTATTTAATCCACAAAGTGGAGAAGGATAAGTCCAGTTATAAAATATACAGTATATATGAGGAAACTGAATTCTGAAAGTAACAGTAGGATTCATTGGTCCCTGTTGCCTTGCATGAGTTTGGCATTAAGTACAGAGCCCCAAACATTAAGATATTCAACACCTTAGAAGGCAAAAGCATACAGCTTTTTGTTCAAAATAATCTCTGGTCTTTTTGCACCAGTCAGTTTACCAGCAATGCTCATCAAAGCTTCACCAGTGTTTGGTCGTGGTTGCCCATTAAGTGAATTTGTGCAGCTAAAAGTAAGGCAGAGTTTGGTTTGCAAAGCTTTAGCAAGATGTATGTATCCATATACTTAACTCTTTATGTAACTAATCTCTATTTTTGTACAGTTTAGCAGCATTCTGTCAAGATCCATGAGACTCAGAAGTTTAAGAGGAAGTGTGCTGTAACTTGCCACTTCTAAATTATGTGAATTAAGATCAGAATGTCATTGTCATTCTGTTTTCCTACCTTTTGTCACTTCTGGCACAGCTTTGATGGATCTTTAAATATGGGCTGTTTTGTATTTAAAGTTCTTGTTTCTTCCTTCTTTTATGAAAAATCTTTTGTGCTAGGTTATATAACCTGTACTGTTACCTCGGAAGTGAAGAAGCTAGATTTTAAATGTTTTACACATATTGCTAAAGATTTCTCATAAGTGAATCAACTGCAAGAAATATTTAGGCACTTTTGTATGCACAGTAAGTGTGCTGAGTTTTGACTGGTGTAGAAAAGCTCTTATAAAATATCTCAGAGGAGACAGGGGTTGCAAAATATCACATCCATTCTTTTGTCAAGAAAGGCAACTGGTTATTTCAGTCCTAATAGTTCAGAACTAGCCTGCTTTTGTTTAAATTCAAAACTTAGAGTCTGAAGTAAACAGAACAATGTGTGCTTATATATGTACTTTATTGAATAAGTAAAAAAAAACCATTCTTTTCCATCTAAGATTTTCTAACCCACTTTCAGACTCCTGTGATCTTTTTTTTTTTTTTTTTTTTATGGTCACATCATAACCTTAGTACAGAGTTTATCAGCACTAAAGGACCTTTAAGAAAGGGTCCAATCCTGAGGCTGTTTTATATGTAACCCCACATATTCCCTGTCTGGAATGACTGTAGCTGAAGACCTAGACAGTTGTGCCTAGCACTGCAACTTATTACAGTTTATTTTGGGACTAAGTTACAAGGTCACCATACTTTGTATACTTTGTATACTCACATACACACGCGCGCGCGCACACACAGGCACAGAGACTCACAAAAATAAAGTGTTAAACTGATAATCAGTTCAGAATGCCCCGGAGTTAATCTTGTATCTCTACACATATTTAAGTTCACTGTGTAACAAGTGCTCTTCTAGTTTTCAGGAAGATAAACTTAGTGACATTGTTAGTTGAATTGAAACTAAGTTTTCTCTGCTTAAAAATTTAAAATATGCTATTAAGTCAGGTTCTACTGGTAGAAGAATGTAACAGCATGACACACAGTTTATGATCTGGTGTTTTACAAGTGCTATCAAGTGACCCTGTCTCAGCAAGTTTTTAAAACACTCCCTACCTACAATTAGTTTTTAGTGACATTAGGGATATGTTGTTGCTGGTAAGCACATTAAGAGAATTTATGATACTATGTATAATGCAATGATTTATATGCCAATTTATATGTAGCTCCCTTGCAAAACAAGACTTTTGCATGTTCCAAACTATTTTTCATTGAAGTCTTTACTTTTCTCTTTTACATTGCCAAAGTCCCACTTTATTTAGTTCTTTTATAGGCATTGGTGGTTTGGATTTATGATTTTACTTTACTTCTGCTTGATTCACTACATGCAGAATTCTTGCACTGACGCATTTCTGCTTACAGGAACTGCACTTGGGATGTGGCAGGAAAACCTGTGTTAAAGTACACTGACATTCTTTTCTGCAGGAAGAATAACAGTTTAGTTATCCTGTACTGGAAGCTGGATTTGCAAACTTACATGGTGCAAAATGGCTCAGGCAGATATTTGCAATTAAAGCAATTTTTCCTAGTCAGTGCTTCTTTCTGCATTAAAATCTGTGAACTAGCAGTAACAATTATTTTTATCCATGGTCAAAACACAACAAATTGTTTGGGAGGAAAACTCTAACTCTCTTAGAGAAGTCTCATGAAGTCCTATACCATCATTAAGTTGTGTTGAAGCCTTTTTACAATGTTTAGTATGTGAGTGCTACCTAGTCAAGCAACTTAAGTCCTGAGGCCCACATGCAACATTTGCTAAATGCATATAGCTACAAGGCTGTTTATTCCACATTTCATTGTAATACTCTTAGTTGCAATAAACATGAAATGAATGCAATAAGGCTTGAACTGACAAAACTGGACCTCAACAAAGCATTTTCTTACAGTTATACCTCATAGTCAGATTGCATCTACATCGCAAGTTGTATCCCTAGTAAGATTACAGTGTTTTTTATAGCATTTATTCATAGGAAGCACCTTAGTCTCAGTAACTTTAAATCCACTGCTTGATTTGCAACATCAGATACAAAATTTTCTTAGCTTCCAGAAAACTAATCAGATGGTTTCATAAGAAAACGTATGGGCCGGTCTAAGTGCTAAAAGCCAGAATTATAACAAGAAAGAAATCAACCACTCACACAACACAGCCTCCCTTGCATTGACCCCCAGTATAAGAACAAGGATTCCCTTATCAGGAGAGATAACTGTAGTAGAACACATCGCTTATCATTCTACCTCGCCTTCCAATCTCTCTAACCAGGTTTCAGTGCTTACTGCAATGTTAGGAATTTGCTAACCTGACGCAGTGCTGGAGCCAGCTAGCTCTACCCTCAGCACACCAGGAGTGGGACACCCTTTGGGAGCAAGGTGACCCAAGGAGCGGCTTAGAGCTGTTGCTCTACGGCACTTGTTTAAAATCAGGCGCACGGCAGAGGTAAAGGAAGAGACGGTGATCTTCAGTGTATGTTCCAGAGAAAGGCTGATTTGCTAAAGGGCCTAGGGACTGAAGACCCCGAACAGGGGTGCGCAGGGGTTTTTAAACCGAGGTGGTTCGATGGGAGAGCACAAACTGCTAACCATCTGGAGAAGGGCAGGGGAGGAGTGTAAGGTGGGGTCAACATTTCACAGTCCAATGGGGAAAGTAAGGGGAGGGGAACTGGTCACATGGACCAATGGGGCTTCGAACTTTAGGGACTTTCCAAAGGGGAGTTACCAACAGGGAGGCACAAGGGAGGATAGACAGCTAGGTAAAGTGATGGACAGGGAACATTCGAGAATCAGGGCAGGTCAAGGGATAACTGACATGGTAGGAGGGTCTGACTTGGGAATGACCCGTTAATACAGGGAGGTTGACAGAATGAGCTATCAAACAGAAAACACACCACAACATCTCCCCCTTTTTTTGTTTTAAAAGGAAAGGCGTGGTTCTAGGGAATTCATTCTGAGTTGGGATAAATGTTTCTCCACCATAACTGTTTGGTGGGAATTTCAACCTTATTCAGTTCTGGGATGGAGGAGACTGTCTTTTCATTACCTTTAATGATGATTATCTTTAGGATCCCAGAAGCAATTAAAATGAGGAATACAGCTAAAAAGAATCATAAGACAGATTTTACTATAGAGCCCAACCATCCTGTTAGTCCTCAGTGTTTAAAAATGTTGGATAACCAATCTTCAGTCTCTAGCTTGATGTCCTCAATGAGGTTTTTCATCTTCTGAATTGAGGTATGGATGCTTTCACTTTTCGATGATAAATTAAAACAACAGAGTCCTTCAAATTCTTCAAACCTGTGACCATGTAAGAGTAAGAGAAAATCAGCTGCTCGATTTTGTACAGTTGCCTGCCTAGTTGTTTCCTCATCTGCTTAGGGGTCACTGAGCATGGCTGACGTTAAATTTTCTAGTTTAGTGACCCAACACTCTAGGTGGTCCAATTCTCCTAGAGCTTTTGCTGCCGATATCCAAGGCAAAAATACTGTGACAGCGACTTTTTTGGATTTCAACCAATGAACAATTTCGGAATCACAATTTTCATCTAAATTCTGTAGACTATGTTTCTGAATGGCCTAATTGTTCCTCTGACTTTGCCAATTTACAATTTGGGTTTTGTTGGGAGTAAACAAGGACAGCCGGCCTAAAGTACAAGGACCTCTGAGAAGGCGAGAGGGGATGCCTGCCCAGCCACCACAAATAAAGAAAACTCCATTCTCTAATCTTAGGGGATAAAAAATTTCTGTGGAAGCCATTCTGACATGACTAATCTCTTTGCACCACTCAGCGGCAGTGAATTGCTTTTTACAGTGGATAACCAAAATGAATTGATCTTTTCCATAATAAGGCTCGTACACAAACTGAACACAATAAGGAGCTGGGGAAGAACCTAGAATTTCAAATTCTTGGAGTTCTCTATCTGCTTGTGGTATTGTTTTGACCCAATCTTTCTAAAAAGCAAGGGGGTTGGTCACTGGGACTTTTACCTTGTAAGCAACAAAGGACCAGGTGGTTCTAGGTTTAGGTCTTAGCTTATTGGTGTTCTCTTGCAGTATTTTCATATTTTCTGGATATTTTTTGGGCTTAAATGGGATCTCCACTAGGCACATTGATATTGGGTTGTTGACTGCAGCCATCAACAGACATATGTGATCTTGATGTAGAGGCTCAGCCAGGGTGACTGAAACATTTTTCCTGGGCTGAGGAATTATCCATGGTTCAGAGGACTGGTTTAGAAGCATCAGAAGCCACAGGGAAATCAGCCACATGTTGGGGAGTAGGATGGTTTTCTTCTAGGAAAAACAAAGTTGAGACAAGTATTACTTAAGAATACTTAATAAATCTTTTGAAGAGGTGCACAAGAATTGAACAGGAAGGTGGTTTGAGGGAGCGGGCTCTCCCACTCCTTTGCGCCAGTGCCTCCTTAAAGATGCTACGGTCACATCTTTAACCGATTCTGTCTGTTGCTGGGATGACTTAAGAAGGTAGGACTTCACTCACCACTGGGGGACCCATTTTAAACCTGAGGGAGTGGACATGCAAGCATAACCATGTCCCCAGCTGACTAGCTCATGTGGGCCCTCTACTTTCCACGTCTCCGGATTCCTAACGAGGACCGGAGAACGTTGCTGCAATTTTAGCTGTTTGTTGTAACTGAAATGTCGGACCACGAGTAGGTTAAGATTTTCAAAGGAACAGTTTAAGGAGTTTATGGTGAACAATGCTCTACACAGCCAGGTTTGTGGCGTTTCGAGCTGGGATTCACCCTTTTGTTGTTCCAAGACTCGCTTGAGCAACTGATGGGTTCGCTCAATCACAGCTTGACCTGTGGGGGAGTAGGGGATTCCCTTTTTGTGCTCTAGCCCCCATTGCTGCAGGATCTCCTTGAAAGCCTTGGACGCATACGGAGACCTGTTATGTTCTAACGACCTTAGGGAATGCTAGCATGGAGAAGGCTTGCACTAGGTGTTTCTGTGCATCTGTGGTCTTCTCCTTTGTGTGGGTGGAGGCAAACACTGCCCTGGAGAAAGTATCCACTGAAACGTGGACATATTTGAGCCTGCTGAATGACAGGATATGAGTCACATCAGTCTGTGACACTTAACAGCTGCCTAGGCCTCTAGAATTGATCCCTGAGCCTAATTATGGTACTGAGTACTTCTGGCAGCTGGGACATGTTGCCACAATGGCCTTAGCTTGACCCCGCCTTAGGTGGAACTGGCGGACTAGGAGGCACGTTTTGATGAAATTGTTGATGGCTCATTTTTGCCTGTTGAAAGATGTTAGGTAAGTTGGCCATTTCTATTGGGGCAGCTAGGGCGTCTGCCCTCCTGCTTCCCTCTGCTATGAAGGCTGGCAGGTCCGTATGCGACCTCACATGCATCACCTAGAGTGGTTGCTCTAGCTGGGAGACGAGATAGATCAATTTTGAGAGCAACTAGAAGAGGCTAGGGTTTGAGAACTCCCTTAGAACTGCATTTTCCGCCCTAGATACTACACCAGCTACATACGCTGAATCACTCACCAAATTAAAGGGTTCTGAAAACCTCTCAAAGGCTGTAACAAGCGCGGCCAACTCAGCTACTTGAGGGGAACCCTCAACTTCTTCAATATCAGTCTCCCACCGCTGACTTTGAGGATCTCTCCAAGTCATTATGGACTTGTGAGATGCTCCAGACGCGTCTGCGAACACGGTTAGAGCCTTGAGTGGCCTCCAACTCAATTTTTCTTTCCTGTTTAATTTAAACTCTGATTTGAATAATTTGCGGGCAGCAGTCTGAATCTTAATTTGTCCTAAGTTGTTACCTAGAGCAAACTGGAATGTCTCATTCTCTCAGAGCAACTGTTTTGTTAACTTGCCCGTTGTAGGTTTGATTGGTAAATGGATGCATGTGAAATCACAACCTGCCAGCTCCCACAGTCTGGCCCTGGCCTTTCTAATTAGTTGAGCCGTCAGCTGTAGTAGCTTTGTTATACTTTTGGACCGATGGTGACTGAGAAACACCTACTCCATGATTAAGAGTGGATCCCTCTGGTCCTTGTCCCACTGAAATATCATTCCGTGGAGGTGTGGCAACCTCCCAAGTACTATAAACTTAAAAGGGAGGTTTGGCAGGCACCAGTGAGCTTGTCTAGATGATAAAGCTACTTTCACTTTCTCCAGAGCTAGCTTCGCCTCCTGGGTCAGGGTCCTAGGAGAACTTTGCTCCTCTCCCGCATTCAATAAATTGAAGAAGGGGACTACGTCCTCTGTTGTTATACCCATCCAAGGCCTGACCCAGTTCAAAGACCCACACAACTGGTGGAGATCCACCGAAGTCTTAGGGCTGACCTTTATTTCCAATCTTTGCAGCACAATGGTCCGGCTGCTGATCTCCAGGCCCAGATACCTCCAAGGGGGCATCTGCCGAACTTTCTCCTCCTGGAGTTCGAACCCTGCAGCAATCAAAATGCTGACAGTCAGATCAAGCACATGTTGCAATACAGTGTCACTGGGGGTGCACATGAGCACATCATCCATATAGTGCAGGATGATGGCTTCCCCCACTTTGGTATGCACAGAGAACAGCAATGAAGCGACATACCACTCGGGCTGTTTTTCATGCCTTGGGGCAATACCCGCCAATGACAGCGCTTCACTGGGGCTTCCCGGTTGATGGCAGGAACTGAGAAGGCAAAACGTGGAGCATTGGCCGGGTCCAAGGGGATTTGAAAAAAGCAATCTTTAATATCAATCATGGCCAGATTCCAGTTTTGGGGGAGCATCGACAGGGAAAGCATCCCTGGTTGGAGGGACCCCATGTCTTCAATGACTTCATTTATTTTTCGGAGGTCATGAAGAGCCGCTGCTTGTATTTCCTTGGCTTCTTGATCACAAATACCGGGGAATTCCACAGGCTGGTGGTGGGCACGATTTTTTCCTTTGGCTAATTGCTCCCCCACGAGCTCATTGAGCGCCTCCAATTTTTCCTTATTCAGTGGCCACTGATCTATCCAAACTGGCAAATCCATTTTCCAATTAAGCTTTTGGGTAGGGCGCTCCTTAACAGCCACTATTAAAAATCCTGAAGGGTTTTCAGGATATCAGTTTTCATCCCCCACTGCAACATGGTGTCCCTTCCCCTCAAGGGAACCTGGTAGTCTAAAACAAATGGGCGTACGTTTGCCAACTGCCTGTCTGGCCGCTCAATTTGCGCAACGTTCTGCGATTGCATTGCGAATTTGACACCCCCTATGCCTCGTACCTTGCCAGCCCCATTTTGCAAATCCCAGTGTGACAGCCAATGAGTGAAGAGAACAATTGTCACATCTGCCCCCGTGTCCAACTATCCATCGTTGTGAAGATGATCTTCAACACTTCACACCTTAGTATTGGTTTCTCTTCCCCTACTACCTCTCATCAGTAGACATCAGGTGTTGAATCACCTACAGTCAGTTTGTTTGGTATTGGTATCACTTGGGCGATGATTTGGCCATGGGTTAAGAAATAAGGTGGGTGGACACAACAAGCCATGAGACTGAGCCCCTCCAGCTCTGATGTTATAACTGCTGGAGAGATCTCAATATCTGGGGGCGTGTGCTTAGTGTCCCCGATAACAAATGTATTTGCAGTCGAGTTCAGTGCATTCTTTAATGTCTTGTGGGTCAACCGCCATTACTTGCTAATGGCATGACTTGAACAGTGTATTCTTTATAGAGTAGCAAAAACGATCTATGTGGCTTCCAAACCTCCTCTGTGTCTATGTGATATTTGTGACTCCCACCTCCTCCTCCTTGACCCCCTTCATTTCTTTCTACACGGGAAGCAGGCCCGCGCTCCCCCTTTAGTTTTTTTGATCTTGTTGCTCCTGGTGTGTCCCCTGCCTATTAGGTGTAAAAGGTGTCCTTTTACTTGGACAAACATTTGATCTATGCCCTCTTCCCCCACAACTGTAACGTAAGAACAGTTTGTTAGATTGATTCGATGAAGTAACTGCAGCAACTGTCCTCTGAGGTCCTCCTATTCTCCCTTTCAGCCCTGGGACGGTGTTTCTTTTCGTACAAGCCTCGACCATGAGACCGAGAGTTGGCGGCAGTTCAAGCAGCAGGCCCAGGATAATCTTCTTACAGGTTTCATTCTCATTTGTCTGGGCTACTTCCATCATGATCTCAAGCAGGGTCATCCAACTCTCAACCTGCCTTTCAACTTCTGCCCGGAGCCTCTCAATAAAATCTATGAAAGACTCAGTTAGGGAGCTGTTTGATATTAATATAACTGGATCTGGGGTCTTTGGTAGGCATAATAGTAAACGCTCTCTAGGCAGCTCCTTTTATTCTGTCCAGGACAGGCTTTCGTATTCCTCCTGCCTGTTTCCTGGCTAAAACCCAATCCCCTTCGCCACACAAATGCTCCATAGTAATTTCATTTTCAGCAGCGTCAACAGCACACTCTCCACTTTGCAAGAGCTCAGAAAGGAGTTCCCGGAACAATCTTTTCCATGTCCTCTCCCACAGGAGGTATTCTGTGGGCATGAGGAGGCATGAAAATAAATCTCTGAAGTCATCAGGAACTAACAAAAGTCGCCTTTAAAAGGCCTTTAAAATAGTCAGTTTTTCTCTCAAATTCTTTCTGAGCCTTGCAAAGCTCCTTTTTATTTTGGTAGGAGAAAGACTGCCATGCTGGGTGTTTTCCCCTACTGTTGTTAGTAACTGGGGCGGCGAGAGGAAAGGCCTCCTGTTCCAGGTTCCGGTCCCCAGGCCTGTCATGTCTGGTCTCCACAGCATGGGAACCGGAAGGAGGGCTGTGGGAACCGGAAGTCAGAGGAGGATGGGAACCGCCTGAAAAGGAGGAGGAGACAGGGGCAATACAACAACCAGAAGGGGCGGAGCTGGAGGCTGACATCATGGAAAAAGGGGTGGGAACCAAGGGTGGACCCAACAGAAAGGAAGAGGGGGTACCTGGGGAATGGGAAGGGCTAGAAGCCAGGAAGGGGTTGGGAGCACCAGGGAGAAAGGGATTTTGGGAAGAAGATGCACAAGGGAGGGGCCCTGCCATGTGGCCACCACCATCTTGTGCCTTTCGGGTGCCATTTTGAGGGACCATGGAAATTTGGGAACTACTTTGGGGCACATTAACATGAGCCAAGGAGTTCACAACTGGGGAAGAGGGGTTTGGGGAAGAGGGTTTTAGGGAAGGGTCCTTGGCAGCAGGCACCTTGCCACCAGGGCAAGGGTGCTGAGGAGGCTGTGGGGGGCCAGAGAGTCAGTAAATCTCCTGCACTTCTTTGCGATCTGCTCCCCAGAGACCTCCCAGCATAGGAGGCAAGGGTTTAGGGTTGAGGGACGGGGAAACCAGAGAAGATTGTTTTGGTCCTTCCTGCATTCCCCCCTTCTCTATCAATGTAGACTGAAACATTAGGAAGAGCCAAAAGAATTTATCACAAGAGGTGTCTCCCTTACTAGCCAATTCTGTTAATTTCCCTCTGACCCGATCCCAGAAGAGGATGGTCAGCAACCTCTCGGGAGACACATTCAGAAGATGCAGGAACAACCACCAAATGAATCTTTTCACCAACCCTTTAGTAAATTTCCTCCCCTCAAGGATGCCCGCAACTTGGATGTAGATCCCTCTCTGCTGTGCTGACAGTAATATCCTAGTAATAACAACTATTGCTATCCTAGTAATAACAACTCTACCTTGTCAGCTCAAAAATCCACCCCCTTTGTGGCAAAGGCAAACAGAACAAACTAAACAAAAGGGCCCAAGGACCAATCCCAAGGGACAGGGTGTCCTCAACAGCCAGCCCACTGTGGCTTAAAGCTCGTGGACCCCGCTTCTTCCAGGGACAATGCACCCTTCCCTGACAACTCCTGAGTGCCCACAACCCTGCTTGAATGGTCACTCACCACTCCGGTCCTGGACAAAGCCGCAGCAAGGGTCCTCTGCCAGGAAGCAGTCCTTCCGGGTGCCAAAGGATTGTTGCTTCTACCTCTGGGAGTGCCACCGAACACAAGTCAGTCTGCTGCCACAGGAAGGAACTGATGGCCAAGACTTCACACTCGATCCACAATGAGTACAGTCCATATGTGGAGTCCAAAGGGCAAAGGTGCCCCGTGTGAGGGCCGCACGCTGGGTGCCAGCTGACGCAGTGCTGGAGCCAGCTAGCTCTACCCTCAGCACACCAGGAGTGGGACACCCTTTGGGAGCAAGGTGACCCAAGGAGCGGCTTAGAGCTGTTGCTCTACGGCACTTGTTTAAAATCAGGCGCACGGCAGAGGTAAAGGAAGAGACGGTGATCTTCAGTGTATGTTCCAGAGAAAGGCTGATTTGCTAAAGGGCCTAGGGACTGAAGACCCTGAACAGGGGTGCGCAGGGGTTTTTAAACCGAGGTGGTTCGATGGGAGAGCACAAACTGCTAACCATCTGGAGAAGGGCAGGGGAGGAGTGTAAGGTGGGGTCAACATTTCACAGTCCAATGGGGAAAGTAAGGGGAGGGGAACTGGTCACATGGACCAATGGGGCTTCGAACTTTAGGGACTTTCCAAAGGGGAGTTACCAACAGGGAGGCACAAGGGAGGATAGACAGCTAGGTAAAGTGATGGACAGGGAACATTCGAGAATCAGGGCAGGGTCAAGGGATAACTGACATGGTAGGAGGGTCTGACTTGGGAATGACCCATTAACACAGGGAGGTTGACAGAATGGTCAAACAGAAAACACGCCACAACACTAACCATATTAGAAGATGAGGTGAAAGGACTTAGCATTCCTTCTTGCTACTCAAGATGCAGTCTGTGGCCTTGAAGGTAAAGAAAGTTCTGCCAGCTCTTACAATACCGTTAACAAATGTCACTATTTAGTACCTGGCACATATTAATTACTAAATAAATCTAATTCTTTAACTCACGTTTTCCAAGGTGCAATAAATACTATCCCGCATTTTTCAAAACTTTAGCTTTTCAAAAGTAAATACTTAAAAGGGGATTTTTGTCATATAATTTTGATGAAAGGGAAACCACCAATTTGTAACATTTTCAAATTATTTATATTTTGACATGCAAGAGAGCTATACAAACCAATTTAATTCTACAAGTTCAAAGTGCTTTAAGTAGTATGAGGAAAGGGTACTTCATACTGAAGGGTAAGAGGCTAAAAGAAAGAAAAAGAATTCTAAATGGATATAGTATGTCTTTAGCTTAATGTTCTTTATAGTGGTTCTATTAATATAAACTTTGGCAAAACTAAGTAAACTGAGTAGTACAAAAATATTATCTAATACAAAACCTAAAAAAATACTTCTAACTAATTTTCAGAGTGTAAATAAGATTTTGTACTTCTCCTTTCCTCATCCTATACTGCAAATTTCCCAGTTGCTCTGAAAAGGTGAAAACAGCATTTCTCTTTTAATTTTTAATTATATATTGAAATTGAATTGCATGCTGTCATTGTACTGCAGACTCTGCCAGCAGAGGAATCAGAAATTTACATCTATGTATTGTGAAGCAGCTTTATTTCCTTCAGACCTTCCATAGGAACATCATTCAGAAGTAAGATGTACATACCTCTTATAGTAGCTATGGAATTACTATATGATAGAGATAAATGTGTTTAGCACAGACTGAATTCAGCAAATAGCTGCTGTAAATATACTTTTTCTTCTAACCCCATGGAAAACTAATTCTATGGCAGTGTGATTTTATCTGATGAACAACCAGGATTATTTTCTAAACACACTTTTGCTTCCTAAGGAATGTAAAGAAGAATTCCTCTCCAGTTCTATTCAGAATGGAAATAGTGGAGATGATGTGCTTCAAGTAAGTTCATTAGTTGAAATGTGAGTTTCCTGTCTTACAGTGCAGGCAGTTTTGAATTTTTAGTGTATTTCAGCGTTCAAACTTTTGAACAATATGTGGATTTTGAGAATTGCTGAATGCATTCTGCTTCTGTTTCTGTGTTTAATGGATTAATCCCCTGTATGGACAGAGTCATATTCATGACCTGGACATGGACATATCCATGGAGTCATTTCTTCAGAAAATGGTCATCATTAGGCTTTTGTGGCTTATATGCATATTTTCCAGTGATGCAGAGAAATATTGCCAAGACATCAGATCATGTCAAAACCACATAAGAAGTTACCTTTCTGTTATTCCTGTTCATACAGGTTTGGAGATTTGAGAGTTCATGCTCTCCTGTGTTACAGCCTTGTTTTTCCTGACGCTGGCACATTTTTCTTTCCTGTCCCCAATACAAAAGAGGAGCCCAGTGGGGACTCCAGAGTATCTTCTGTTGGATGGAGAGCTGTTGTTACTCTCCTGGAGTAGAGAAGAGTGGGCTCTGTAAGTGGGAGACTCTGTTCTGTCTTCTAGGTATGCTTTATAGTTGGGGTCACAGCCTGGTGTCCATGAAAACTGAGCACAAACAATGCAGTTCTCTTCACTGGGTACTGACAAATGGACATTCACAAACCATAACTAAAGAAAGTAATGAGGAAATGTTTGTTATTTGAAGGACTCCTTTTATTTGTAAAACTGGGTATGCATGCAGTGGTTGTCACTCCAGGTACTCCAGGTATCAGCCAGCCCTTTAGCCCACACCTGTCTGAAAGGTAAACAGTGACATTTTGTTCCTGATAACAAATCCTTTCAATAGGGCAATCTCATGAACCTCTGTAAAGTTTACTTAAGGAAACAATGAATGGAGATTTACTCCCTACTTGCTTGTAGCTCAAGGACTTCATCAGGTAATGTGTCAGCAGTGCTTTGGATGAGCACTGGTATGAAAAAGAGAAAGGATACAACCCACAGGGTCAAACTGATTTGGGCTAAATTTGAGGGGCAATTAAATTGCTTATTTTCAGAATAACCTGCAAGATGTATTGGGTTGAACTTGATGTGAGGTGGCTGAAGACAAAACAGGGAATAATTTACTAAACAAACTTTTTTTTATGACTTTTTTTTTCCTTAAATTTTAAAACAGCACCTGACATAACAGAGTCCCTATCAGAGAAAGGAGGGATAAAGTTGAAAATAGCAAATTAATAGTATCCCATTTAAGAAAAGTCAGTCACTTCTTGCAATCAAAACCATGCTAACATTTGGCCTGTTCAAATAAAAATTACTGGACTAGAGCAAAACACTAAAAAGTATTGATAATAGATTTTTTCAGAACCCACTTATCCATCAAATGTGTCACTGCTCTATAATACTTTATTGGCCCTTTTTGCATTAAAATTTAAAAATTTGGCAGAAAATAAACACTCTTGATTTCCAGCTGGTCCTCAGAGTTCAGAAGAGTTGGGTGCAAACTGGGCTTAATTTCTGATTAGAACTAATTTGTCATTATTAAGTCAGGTCATGTTCAGTAGGATGTTCCATGACCACAGATTCACAAATCATGTGGTTTACCTATTCAGTGCTATAGGTCAGGTCATGTTCAATAAGAACTTGTGCAGTCACAGATTCATGAATAGTGCAATCTGGCACTATAGGCCTGGTCACATTATTCAAGAACCTTGGGAACAAAAACTCACAAACATTGCAGTTTATTGAAGCAACGGAAATACAGATTTGGAATTGCTGTTGACAAATGGATTAGCTGGGATAGAACTCTAACAATAACAATAACATTGTGTTAACCTTGGTAATAAAAATTAGAAACTTAACCAGAAGGCATCCCTACTCAGAAGAAAAGGGAGGAGAGTAGCCAGTCCTCTGTCTCAAGGCTTTCTGGGTTTTCCTCCTAAGTGAAATTTCTACCCTTCTTATATACAGTCCAATCTTTTTTCCACTCCTCCTGTGTTATATGTAGCAGATGCAGGTAGTGAGTTGTGTAAAATAGTCATACATGTCATAGCCTGTAATTAATTGAGTTTCTTAACACATGCAGAGTATACACTTTACAATTTAAATAACCCTTAGTCAGGCAAAAGTTAATTTTTCTTTGTTATGGTGTCCTTCAAAGTTCCAGTCATAGCACTCTGCCATTCTTTGTCATTCTTCAAAGACAAAACAGGACCATCCTCCTGTCTCCATAGGATTTCCTCCTTCAGTCAATTCATCCCTTCTTGATTTTGACAATGCAGATCTCCATCTGTAAAGATAACACAGAGAGTACACAGTGTAGGCCCTGGATAGTAAGCCTGAGCCCCTCCCTAGCTCCTTGGTCATCATCCCACTCCCCTTCTAAAGAAAGATCTTTAAAATTCATTGTGTGCACTTAAAACAAAGTGTTCCTGTCCTGGTTTATAGTGATTGTCTTTTAGATTGGATTTGTTTTGTTATTTAATTGCATTCTCTTATGCCATACATCTTTAGACAGTTGCTGGAAATTTTTGCTGCTCTTAAACAAAGAATCTTTTGTGCTATATCAGCTTGCATTTTCCTTGGATTGTGTTGTGCTGGTGTCTTTTCACTGACTTCAGCAGTGTAGTACTCTAGTCATAGCTTCACTAAGTAGACTGTAACAAGTATTATTTGGCCCTTTCTCTATGTTGCATCTTATCAACTGATCTGTGGGAAATGCTCTTTATGTTGTTAAGGCATATGTGCTTATATAAACAATAAGTTAACCATAACTGGAGGGAGCTTTGAAACTCCTAATACAGTAACCCAGCAGAAAACAGAATTTATAAAAGTTGTATATCTACCAAATTCCATGGATATTTTTGTTTAAATGTTCTGCACTTCTTTTCTACACCAACCTTTTACGATTGGCTTTACCAAAAAGCTATTATGAAAAATGCTCTGTAATTTCTTAATATGAGATGGTAAGGGAGAGGTAAATACTGGATTCATTCAATTGCACTGATATATTTCTTTTGTTCTTACAGTTAAATGAACAACAGTGAACACAATTGTAGAAAGATTATTACTCTGAATTAGAGGGCAGTGTGCACACATCTATTGTACTAGTTTTATAGGGTCTACTAATGATAACTGTCAAATTACAGGCTGCAGTATAGTTAAGAGGTCAGGTATTGGAGTGCTAATTGATTCATACAGAAGTGCCTTGGATTCTAATGTTTAGAATGCTATTTCATATAATGCAGTGTTAGAGCTCACAACTTGTGTCATGAGAAGAATGCAGATCCTCACGACAATGCAGGAGTGGCAGCATTTTAAGCAGGAAGAGCTGATGATGGAGGTGCAGTTCTGGTAAAAGTATCTAAAAGCACATTTGAACAAAGACCATCCACATCCCTGTCCAACAAGATGTGCGTTGTCTCTGGACTCTGGAGGGAGAAGTTTGTACTCACACTCTGTCTGTAGCACATTCTTTCACATAGAGAATCCTATAAATCCTATGTTTCCAAGTGAAAAAGTTCATCACTTACTTCCTGCCCTGGAAACTAAAGGCCCCCAAAAAAAAAAGAAAGAAGTTGAGAGCTACTCCACCTAGGGTTGATTAGCTTAAATGCAGTAACCTCAGCCCAAAGTCTGACTTGTCAAACAAGAACATTTGAATCTTTGAATCAGATAGCAAAGCAAAGTGAGGATCAAATAAATGGGTAGTAAAAGCTTGATACCAGCTTTGCCACTCACTCTCTGGCTTTGAACAATTTGGACAATTCAGTTTGGTTAAGGAAGTGTGAAAATATTTGCTGTAATTGCCATTAGTACAGGGCTATGGAATCTGTAAACTATTTATTATATTTCAGAAAGAGGCTCCAAGGTTAGCATACGTAAATTCAGGAACCCCTGCAAAGGCATACAATTTGTGTGCCCCTTGGCTTTAACAGAGCTTCAGGGATTTCTTGGACATCAACACTTGTTCTAGTCTCACAATAACTACAAATCTGTGGGTGTTTGAAAAGCAGCACTGGGAAACTCTGATCTGATAGTTGAAACTGAGCCCATAAAATGCTTTAAGCATTTGCTTAACTTTGAGCCCATGAGTTGTGCTATTAATTCAGTGGAGCTAATCACTAGATTACAATTTAGTTCATGCCTAAATGCTTTGCTGGACTTTTAGCAGATTGTTGGTTTATGATTAAGGTATCCTTCTCAAACTTGCTGAGGTCAGATCTCCTGATTTACAAACTTATGATCCAGCTGAAAGTGGTGGACTTAGATTTCTGTGAAAGTCATTTTGGGGCAAGAGATCTGTCAAGATTTAGAGGTACCATCACTTATCTAGAAACTGACTAATTCCTATTTAGATATCTAAACTTTTCAAATTTTACTGTGTATGACTCATATTCTTGTAGCTTGTATTTATTCATTTTATTTTTCTCAAGGCTAAAATCTATAGTGCTATAAACCACCATGCCTCAGCAACTGCAATGAGGGCACTACATGTTACATTTTTGAAGTTCTCTCTCCTGTTCAACACTCCTTTTAACATCAGCTTTATCACTTGTAGTACAGTACATAAGAAATGCATGTAAAAATATATGCTGCATCTTCCACTTATGGAACAGTCTCGAATTAATTGCAAGGACCCTATTGGAGATAACAGGCACTACTGAATAGTGCATATTACCTTGTAGTACTGGACTTATAGTCTGGGTTTTAAAGCTGAAAAATAAGGCTTTCACTTTAAAGTAGATATTTGGGTGTTTATCTTCATGAAAACAAATCTCTGCATAGCTATAAGATTTCAAGGTGTCATTTCAAACAATATAAGGCAAGAAGTATAGTTTTTTGGGTAAAAACAATCCTCTGGAGTTTTACCTACCACCATTTCAAGCAGTGGTCTGAAATTTACCATCACAGGTCAATATTCAAAAGGTGGGTGGTTTATTTGTACTAGAGGTTGCTTTGTTTCCTGTTGAATGGGTAAAGGGTGAACATCTGTGATACGGGAATATTTTTACTGAAAAGTTGAGGATTCTTTTTTTTAACACATTAAAATATTGATCACTCTGTATGCTGTAGACAATTTCTCATTTTTTTCTGATTAGCTTAAATACATTATTTACATTCAATATGACAGTTCAGTTTTTTAGAAATGTGCGGTATGGCCATAATGAATCAAAATTTGTTTCAGTCTTTTGGGATAAAGGGTTTTATTATTATCCTAAACAATAGAACAAGAGTTTTAACAGAATAGATTTTTTTTCCCCCCAATAGCAATCTCATTTGAATGTTTTCATTTATCAAAGCATTTCATGTTAACTTAGCAAACACATTTTCTGCTCCCGAGAGAAGTCCATAATGTACTCAGTAAAGGCTGAACATCAGAAAAAATGTACCCAGTGACAGAGTAAAATTCAGGAAAAACTGTTACCATTTTGTTTTGGTAGATACATGTTGTTGAATGTTAATGATATAAAATTTTTGCCTACATTAACAAAATTCCTTTTGGTCATCTGAATAACATACCTTTTATTTGATTCAAAAGATACCACTGCTGTGTATTGTAATATTAAAATCTTAGATATTTAAGCTGAAGAGAAGAAGTAGAACTTTAGAGAATCATGATCTTTTTACTAGTGAAACTACCTGAGAAGTTACATATGACTAAGCTGGAATTAGGGCATTTTCTTAATAGTTAATTTGATAAAATCCAGATAGTCTATGTATGACTTAAGCTTTGCCTGAGTGGAAAATGGCATTGTTCATTAATGAATAGCAAATCTACACAACATCTTAGGACAGGGATTGAAAAATTCTATATCTATATGAAATTACAGAAGAAATTCAGAGAGCTAAAATCAAATTATTAGAACTGGAACGTTGCCAAGATCCTTGAGTTAACTTCTCTGTTCTTTTCAGAAACTATATATTAGATCCCATTTCTTGTCTGACTGTACTGTACATTTTCTCTGGTTTTTTTTAATTTTGATTTTTTTATCTTTTTTTTTTTTTAAGAGAATGGCAGTTTCTGTGGCTGGACATATATGTGTAAAGACATGTAGGTATGCTTGGTCTTCAGTATTTAAGAAATTGGTATTTAAACATTTCTTCTAGTTTAAAATTGCTATCACTGAGAAGTTTCCAGGGCTCTAGTAGGCAAGCTGAAATGAGCAGGTCAAGACCAACATAGTTTTATAGCACCTGTAAAAACATAGCGTAAGTCCTTTGCCCTGTCAGGTCCTCAGTAAAACTCTTGGCTGACAATGGTGAAGGGAGGATTTCAGAATGACACTGTTGGTGCTTATAATTTTGACAACAACCTTGCAGTACTTGGGATCTTTGTTATATTCCCAGCTCCAAGTCTTGTCATGAAACTCTCAACTTCACTTTTAAAAAGTCTGTGCTAGCACCAAATCTACAAAAGAGTATTGGTCCCAGATCCCACTAAAAGTTTTCATGCCCTGTGATGATGCGTTTGTGCATTATGTTTTTAGACACGCACACCTTGTATCCTGCTCCCCTGTTACTCTCGAAGTCCATGATCAATTAGCTGAGCCCTTGCATAGCTGAAACAGGAGATGCCTCTGCTCCCAGCTTGCTGTGGCCATGGTATACACACACACACTGCCTGTCTGCTTAGAGTTGCCCGAGATACACTAAGCAGTACCTCTGTGGTGGCAGATATAGAGAAGCTGACATGCTCATTCCACACAAACCTGAAACCCTCTGACGTAAAATAGCTGTACGTTACTAAGAGAAACAATATTAAGGACAGTTTAGGCATTTGACAGGTTTTTTTTAAGATAGTTTTGTCATATTGGCTGTTGTGAACATAAGTATGGCCAAAACACATCTCCTCTGTAGGCACCAAAGCAGTCACATTGCCAACCACAACTAGAAATATAAGGGCATAGTACACAGTACAAATTCAGCTCTGGTTAATGCTTTGGAAGAGTGCTGAACTGCACCGAGTACAGTCACAAGTGGGGTTGGTATAAAAGCAAGATCTCAAGGCTCATGCTCCCTTCCTTTAACCTTCTTCACATGCTGAAGAGGGAACACATTCAGAGCCGTGGATATGCTAAAGTGTCTACAGTTTTTTTAAAGAGCAACCTCTGATTCTCTAGTTGCAGAACAGAAGTTTGCACACAACCTTCCTTCTCTGAAAGAAGACGCTCACCAGGCATGCAAAAAGAATCTGAAATGTGCATTTAAACAAAGGCTCAGAGAAACCCTCATTATCTTAACACTAGTAGATAAGTTTTTGGCCAAAGTCATGATTTTTCAGTGTTTAACATGCAAAATATGGAAAGTAGTTACCCCCCATGAGGCTGTTCCTTCTCCCTGAGCTGCAGGTATAGGTGTTCCAGTGCAAACTGGCTATAATGAATATAATTAGCATCCTTAAAAGATTTTCTGTCTCAGTACAAACTGTCTTAGGAGATTTCATGGGATCAGGAAAATGTTGGTAGAATATGTTTGGTGGCTTTATGTTATTGCATCAATCTCTAGTTTTGGCACTAGTGAGCATAAGGAGAATTTGCCACTACTACACCACTACTGTAAGTCCTTTAAAAAATGGAAGTTCCTTTCATCTTGATGCACTTGTGGAGCCTAGCCAGAAAAACACAAGTCCATATATTTTATGTTTTCCTCTAGCCAGTAACGAAAGTTCAGAGTGTATACAGCAATGCCATTACAAGCTCAGTTCACTAACCCAAAATAGTTGCTTCCATTTAATCCGGTTATCTGTATATGTATTTTTCCTTTTTGACAACGGAGAGTATCTTCCTGGAGTGCAATCAGGTTCCTACCATTGATATGCATATCTGAAAGGTCCTGAAGGTTTTAGTGCTCCTCTAGCACATTTTAATTGATACACATCTTAGCCATGAGAATGTTCCTGGTTTCTTGTTTAGAGAACAGACAAAATGAAGGATTGAAAACTAAAGAAAAAATGAAGCACAGATTTCTTTATACCTTATTTGAGTGAATGTGTATGGTTCTTTGATCATATCAAAAGAAAACTGTTGATGACATGTGCTGAAAAATAAAACAACATAACATATGGCTGAAAGCATATCAGCATAGTACTTCTGTTTTTGCACCAATCACTACAGAGTTTTTCTAAAGCACATTTGCTAATATTTTAGAAAATATACTGAAATTTTCAAGTTTTTTCTATTTGCTGTTATGGCAGCTTCGGTAAGAACTAATTCTTTTAAGAGTCCACCATTGTCATACCATTTTTTTAACTTCTTTGACAATAAACAGCTTGCTGTGTTTATTGCAGAAAGTACTCATTACAAGCCAAAAATACATTGTATGAGTTTTAAACAAAGTATATGTCCTATACCATATTCCCAGGAGTGGCTGACTACAAAAGCAAGACAAATTCAGACACTGTGATATCCCTGCAATCTTGGAAAGGTTTATGTGACAAACACCATATCTTAAGCTGGGGTTTTTTCACACTTTTATGCTGGAGGTACTAATTCCTATGGAAGTGTGAAGACATAGACTGTTTTCAGTTAGTGTGGTTAAGGATGCCTTTACCTGAAGCTGAAAGACACAACACGGATCTCTGAACTCTGTGTACAAGACAACTTTGGTCTAGGCTATAGGTTTTACAATTTTTATATTGTTCTTCCTAGTCAAAAGAACTTAATAAATAGTTATGTACTGGGTGAAGTTCACAAACATATAATATTAACAGGCACTTTTTAGAGTCTATCATCACACTAGCAGACTTTCAAAGACATGGCAGCCTCCAACAACAGCACCAAATTTAGATGACAAATTCATTTGGCTTTACTGTCAACTTTAAATAAAGTTATGAAGTAGAAGTATTTTATACACTTAATGAGAAATGCCAATCTAAATAAATGATACATAATTATCTGCATTTAAATTCTTACTAGGAATGATATTTATTATAATGAATTATATTTCAATAGAAGTATTTTACAGATTACAGTCTTGAATTTCAGAATCAGTCTAATTTTTAAATTTTTTTCTAATTTTATTTCCTCAGAAGACTTTAAAGCATGGATGAGTAGTCTTGTTGCTCTTTGCATAAAAGGGAGCCAAAAGTAGCCAAACAGAATGACCTGTTTGTGGCAACATGGGGAGCTAATGGCATAGCCTGGAAAAGAAACAGAGCATCCCAAAGATCCATATCCTGCTGCATGGGCTCTTTTTCATTGTTATATTTCCCATCTATGTAGTATTCAGGAATCATTAAAGAAGCAAGGAGATTAAAAAGAGGGAGAGTTTACATCTTGCAGTGGTAGGGCTTAACAGCTGTGTATGGAGAAAACTCATCTATTTCATACTCTGAATTTTAAAAAGCCCCTATACAATGACAGCTTGTACTTTTGTGCAATGCAAGAAAACTAATAATTGAAAACCTCTGAAGGGCCCATGTCATGTTTTTAATGTATTCCTGTTCAGTGTTCTGAGTAGAAATTTTGTTGTTTCTATTGGTACAGGGTAGATTGAACTGATTACATACTGTGTTATAAATAAGTGTGTTTTGTTCCCTGAGAAATTATTCTTTCTTGAATAAAAGGAAAAATAAACAAAGGGAAAACGGTGCATTTATGGTTGGTTTCCTAGGCTTTCAGATTTCAGTTCTCAGCTACAATATCCTAAAAGCAAACTATTTTTTATTTTTAAGTCCAATTTCTAAATTGTTTAAGAAGAGACTTTGCCGAGTTAATTAGCAGGTGTTCAATTGCTGGATAAGCCCTTTGTCTGCCTGAACTACAAGGAAAGGTAGGGAAAGCATGGCCTGAATCTATGTTTACAGTCCTGTGGTTTTGAGACTGGCAGAGGCCAGATTGAGTTTGGTATAAATTAGAGCCATCTAAAACTGTTCTGTCATTGCTGACTCCCTGAGACTGTGGTATCACTCAGAACCGAAGGTCTGGTATTGTAGGCCATGCTCCTGGAAGGTGCTTCAACAAATGGGTAATCCTCAGCAAGATTAGTTTTCAAAATGAGTTGTACCACTCAAACAGAGGCAAAAAAGTCACACTCCAGGTGTGACAGCAATATTGAAAGAAATACTTGGTTCTGCTATGAATAAACTTACTTGAATAACAAATAGGATTACAGTGGCTCTTTGGAGTTGAGTGCAAGGTGCAAACCATTGGCAAATAGGTATGGTTCACACCTTTAACCAGTTAAGTTTGCATCTCTACAGCTACACTGCCAGGTAGAGATAAGAGTTAGTTTAAATCTAGCTTAACTGCATTGATAAAAATTGCAGTTGCTTCTTGTACAGTGGTGTAAACTCAGTACTGGTCAGGCAAGATCCACTACCTTTTTTTTTTTTCTTCTTTTTCCTTTTGTCTAAGTCACTCTTGTCTCTTCAGCTGAAATGAGCAATTGATCTTGTTATCTGTTCTGCCACTAAGAGATACATCACAAGTTGCACAGTGTCTGGTAATGGTCATATCAATTTATGTGTCAACCTTACAGTTGAATTTCACCTGCAGTCATCAGTAATTATCAGGGGAATTTCTTGATGTCTTTTCTCTTATTCAGGATTTTTAGCCTTGTTTTCTATTTAAACAGCATCTTCGTGTTGCTAGTAATTATTGAGTAAGAGAATTTTTACAGCCCTGAAATGACAGTGGACTTCTAAAGGTGCACAGCACTTCAGGAAAAAAAAACCTGTTTTCAAATGTTGCGTTCCAGTGTGGGGAACAGTGATGAGTTCTTTTAATAGTGGATGGTCAGGAACGAGATTACACCAAATGAGGCAAACATTGTATCTGAGAACCGTTTATTGGTAACGAAAAGAGAAAATTTAAAGGAGTTACCCCACTAAAGAGGGCTAGAGAAGACAGCAAGAGGAAGAAAAGTGAGAGGGAGAGGGAGAGGGGGAGAGGGGACAGAGGGAAAAGAGGGCGCTGCCAGCGGAGGCCGGGCAGGCCGCCCGTGTCCCCAGGCCGGGCTGTGCACGCCGCCTGCCCGGGCCCGGCTCCTGCGGCGGCCGCACACGAGGTGAGCGGGATCGGGCAGGAGGGCCCGGAGCCTGGACAGGCTCGCGGCGAGGACGGGCTGAGGGCTGGCTCGGGGGCGGGCAGGGCTGGACGCAGGGACAGGGACGCTGGGACGGAGCGGGCAGGGCTGGTCAGGGACAGACGCGAGGGCGAGCGAGAGCCAGCGAGGGCACGGCGGCCAAAAGGCAGGACTCCAAAAGCAAGTTCGAAAAGCCCCCCAAGGAGTCAAAAGGCCAGGGACAGAACAGCCCCTGGATTTTGGGGTGCAGTTACCTTTTATGCCCCGGCTCCTCCCAAAGTCCGCCTGCTGACCCGAGACCACTGGCCCAGTCCAATGTCCCAGAGCAGGCCACTGGCAGAGACCTTTGCTGTCCCACTGCAGAGTGTCTGTGGGGCACGGTGCCTTCGGTGTTCCCCGGCTGACTGCCTGTCCCATGTGTGACATGAAATGGTGGCCACGCAAAGCACCCCCAGAGACAAAGCTTCTCTCCATCTTCTCCTGGCTGCCTCCTGGACATGGCACATGTGCAACCCTTCCCCCACCTGCCTCTGACAACCTTTGTTGAGGCATAACAAAACTCATTGGCTCCTCACAAAGAAGCCAACAAAAAAAACCAACACCCAAACCCAAACCAAATAAACCCACAAAACAAAACTAGAAAAACATGGATGAGTATAATTAATCTTTAATGTCTCCACTGAGATGCAGTTGCATACAGCACAAGATAAAATGAGGTAATTAGGCCATTCAGAGCTGTACTGCATGGCCATCCTAGAGAGAAAAGGAAACAGACAGCAGCCTCAGACAAACCACATGGGGAAGTTACCAATACCCAAAGCTACAGTTTAACTTTGACACTGACATTCACAAGCATCTCCACAGAAAGTAACATAGTGTCTTTAGTGACCACAAACAGATTCGTATTCTCTCTAAGCTAAAAGGCAGTACACGCACAGCAGTTGTTAAGAAGTTGAACAAAGGAATGATTTACATGGCCAGACACAACATTTCTGTTTCTACTGAGAGCTCCTTAAGTGGTTCTATTTAGCAAGATGAAAAATATTTACATTATTTCACTCTAAGGAGGTAAATTTCTGTATGTGAGCTCAGATGGATGCAGAAGAAGAGAGATACTACTTATTCTTTGTTATATAGTTGTTACACACACTCTCATATATGCTGTGGTGATACACAACACATCCAGTTTGGGCATAAAGATGAAGTAAGATTGTGCAATATTCACAGACAGCATGAAACTAAATGCTCATTTATAAATCATTTAGGCATTTCCTTCAGTCTTTTCCTCTGTTGCTTTTAGTTCATTAATATGATGAGGTCTCTGCCCATGTCTTTTCCTCTCTTTTGAATGTGGTATATTTTCGTATGTTCAGTGCCAAAATCGCCTGGTTCTAATGTTCTAATGCAGGATCGCACTTTGCCTCCTGACTTGCCCACTAGTCCACTTTGAGCTAATGTTAGTAAACATCCCTTAGAAACAATCGCTTTTAATCTTGTCAGAGATGGCTGTGTTGTGAGGGTGAAAATTAGTTATTAGCTTAGCTTTTCATCCATGCATAATAGGATGTTAAAATCAGAGATGTTTGCTTGGGGCCATGAGAGGCATCCCACTCTGAGCTTACAAGTTTTGAATTTATAAAATGCAATATATTTAAAATAAACAAGCAGAAAGTAAATGACAGTTTAAAATTAGAAAAGACTGTTTTGTGTATTTTTGTCTTTGTGCAAGAAGTTTAAGGCATCTTTTTGATTGCAGCAAAAGAAGAAAAAATATGCTGTGTATTTGCTGGTTTCTTATCTCTCTCCCACCTTTGTTATAATAGATAATCTACAGAAAAAAACCTATGCCATGCACTTCTTATAATGACGACTTTCCCCCTGAATGGGATTCTCATCATCTTGGTTCTTCAGAACTAACCATCCTCTGTCCTCATCACATTAAGCTTATCAAATTAAGCTCTAAAGACTAAAAATATCAAGACAAAGTCAGGCTGAAGACCAAAAATAAAGGAAACCCAAAACAGAATAATGACAAAATCTCCTTGCACCTGTACTGAAGGTAAAGCTGATGTAATTTAGAGAAGCATCTGTGGCAGTAGGGGAATCCAGGATCCCTCTCTGCAAATAGGGGAGAGAGCAGTAACAACTTCTCATTTTCTTGTCTCTTATTCCACTTGAGGTAAATCAGCCAGAGCAAAGGATGTAGGGCAGGTGATAATTCCCTTAGGACTATCTACGTTAGAATCATGGTAATTGGCAATGAAAGCAATCAGTGAGTTCAGGTGATTTCAGAGAGACCTCTGAATGTCTCAGTGCTCTCCTTTGTCATCCCCTGCACCTGCATAGCAAAAATGGCTACCACAGAAACACAGGTAGGCATCATGGTTCTGAATGCATGTACAATGCAAGATGCAGAGCTGTATACCAGTCTGCTTGTATGACAGGCTTGAGTCTTGGGATTGCCTACCAAGTGTTGATGAAAAGCCACACAGATTCTTAATTCAGAAACTCCAATTTTTCCTCTGTTCCTGTGTTCATTTTCTTTATCAGCAGGGGATGACTTACACTTTCATAACTGATTAACATTTTAAAACTGTGGGAGCACTTTGTGTGGCATTTCAAATTTTTTAACTCTTTAGCTCTTTGCTGAGTTCCTCTTTGTTTGTTTGTTTGTTTGTTTGTTTGAGTTTTTTCTTTTTCTACCTTTTTTTTTTTTTTTTTTGGAATAAGGTTATGCCAGCATGTCAGCACTTCCAGAAAGCATTTTGCATTGTGCAGAAGATATTGGGGACATCAGTTACATTAATGAAATTTGGTCAGTACAAACAAGTGGAGGTTTACAAGCTTTCACTTCATTGTCTAACCTACCCACACAGGTGGAGAAAACAGTGATGCCAGAAGGCTTTGAGAACCCCAATAGATTTCTTAATCCTTTCAATGTCCTGTTTGTCCTCAAAATAATGTCTTCAAATGGCTGTTTGAAACCAACAGGACCTATCCTTTTCCCCTTAATCTCTTTTTTCTTGTTTTGCCCTCACTCATACGTGATGTATGGGCAAAGTGGGGACTCTCTGGTACACAAGGAGCAGTCTTCCAACTGTGCTTTTTCTTTCAGTCAGTTGAAATTCATCCTAAAGCATGGCTGAGGAATACTATTCACTTAAAAATAAATACGGTACTTGAAGGCATTTTTCCATATCCACAGACAAACATCTAGCTGCAATGTACAAGAGAATCATCTGCAGCTGAGGAAAATTATTAAGCAATGCCTACAGACTTGTCTTTAGCTCACTCACACTGGCTGCCAACTGTAAATTAAAAAGGCCAACATCTGTTGAAGTTCACTAATTGAATTGGTAAGATGGCTAAAGATATATCAAAAGGATTCAGTTCCAAGGTCATCTGAGTAAGGACAATCCCTACTGACCTTGGTGGGACTTGCATTTGAGTCTCATGACTCCAAGCATGAACGTGGACATTACTCACCACCACTTCTCTGCAGTGTTCAACTGGACACTCAACACTGTAAATATTAGTTTATTATTCTTCTTACTACATTTCAGCAAACAGAAGTCTAGTAACAGGACAGTTTTCGTACTCCCTTATAGTTAAAGAGTGCAGAAACAAAACTACATTTCTGATTTTCTACAATATATTGCAATGAAAAGCTGGGCATAGGTATCCTGTTTTCTAGGTTGTCAGTTTTAGGTATTCAGAAGAGAAATGAATGGCCCAGTAGTGGAGGACAAGAAAGAAGAAAAGACAAGAAAGACACATTTTGTCTGCATTTGAATATGAAGTACTCATTTTCAAACCTACCTTTCTTCTAACTTTTACTGCTTTCACTTTCTAATTCTGCTTTAGCTGAGATTCATTCCCCTATTCCCAGATTATCCCACAGGATTCCTTGGGCTAGAGATTTCTGTTAGTTCTGTCGCTGCATTCAGTCACAGGGGCATTGATTTTAGAGTGTCTTCCTGTAAGTGATTTGGTAATGACCTGCAACCACTCTTCGGCACAGGTTAACCAGCAAACATGGTAAAGAGAAATTCTTTACAGTCATGCCAATAGAACGAATTGAAACAGAAAATGCAAAACACTATGGAGAACCAATCAGGAATGTATTTCATGTTCTCAAAGCCCACATATACTTCCTGAAATTATAACTGTTTTGCAATTAGTATTAGAAAGAAATCTTCTATTTTATCATTTTCCCTGTTGGAAATAGCACAGGACATTTCAATCACTTATCTTTGTTTCATTAAATAGCATCAAGCAAGAGAAAGAAGAAATAGAAAAGTTTTGCTAGTAGTATTGGAAAAGCTAGTGCCTTAAAAAGTCCTGGAATATATGAAAATCATTATTATTTCTGAAAAGACTACTTGTTTATTATTTTAGCTTATAATTAGTATTCTGAAGTATCAGTTACTTTGCAAAAATTAGTATTTTTTATTCACAATTGATTAACAGGCGCAAACAGCACTTTTTAAGGTTTGGAGGCAGGTAATTTACAGCTTTTTGTAGGGGAAATGGAACTAGAGGAAAGAAAAGTTGGAATGCTTTATCTACATTTCTTCACCCTTTCTTTGAAGCTTCCTGATAATATTCAGGAACAATTTCCCTTTTCTAATGTTCTTCCGCTAGTCATATTTTATTTAATTATCTTGGTTGTCCATTGTAAAAAAGTAAGAAACCTGCCAGTTCGCTTTGATCTTGGTTCTGCTCTTTTCCCCAACAAAACTTACACACAGAGGGCTTTTGTTTTTTTTTTCTTTCAGAGGTGAAAAGCATTCCTCATTAAGAAGGGCAGATGGATCCTATCATAAAGAGTTAAGGGTTATAGATTCTTTCAAATAGTTTCCTTTCTCTCCAGGTACAAATTGTTTAATCCTCAAGCTTTGTCACTGTTCCGGAGTGTTCATGTATTTAGAATATATTGTCACTGGAAGCTCCAAGCAAACCATGTATAAAAATAGAAAAACATATTAAAGCATAAAAACTAATGAGGACACAGTGCAAATATTTCTCATAACCACTGCCCAGATTACTTCCTCAGGGGAGTCAGACTACAGTAGTTACATCAGGAAAACAGGCACGCCATTGGTGGGTTCCAGCATTCTTCCTTCATCCCTGTGTAGAACAGAAACACAAAACCCAACAAAAATTCTTCCTTTACCTTTTTGATAATTCTAATTTGTTTGAAAAAATATATGAATCCATATTCCTTTCCACGTTGATTCATATTTTGAAATTTTTTTCTAAACTCCTTTAACTTTTTAATTTAAACATATTTCCTGGGGACATACATATCAATTATTTTGAAAGTTTACAAAAACCAACAGTGCAAATATTGCAGGCATTGAATAAACACAGGACTGAAACAACACACAGAAATTACTTGTCATACAAGATCTTGAAACAAGGGAAGTGTTGTACTCTAATCAGAAAACACTTTCTTGAAATTTGGTGTATCCCCTTTCCTTTCCTTGTGAAGTTTTAAAGTTATACACACACATACACTTGCTTGAAGCCTTATGAAACTGAAATGTCAAGTGAGAGTTGCTTTATATCATGTTCTGTCAATCAAAGTAAGCGAGGCTTTATGCATCTGTTGCTAGTATATTGGCACTTTTTGAAGAGTGTTTCGGAGGGAGCGAGAATAAATAAAGATCCTTCAGGCACTTTCTCATTTATGGATGAGGAATCAAAGCAGTCTGAAACTTCATTTTCAGCCTGATACCCTGAAGATTGTTGGCTGATAATTCTGGATGGAACAGCTTATCTGGGAGGATTAGGGAGAACATGGACTTCCTATTACTGCCGGCTTCAGCCTATTCAGCTGGGCAGACTCTGTCACACATTATCTGTGCCTTTACATATGTCACTAATCTTATCTATATCTTTTCAGCTCCTTCTGTTGGAGCTGTGGTTTCCTGTGCCTAAATCTCCCATTTCTTCATTACACTGGCTGTATAGGCATTAGCCTTCTCTAACAGCCTTTCTGCACCATGTCATTCAGTAATGGCTAGTAATGCAAAGGTATGAGAAGGTAATGGTTGTGCTTTATCTCTGATCTTACAGGCCTCACATCAATATATTAACTCCACACCTCCCTTCCCACCAGCATCCTCCATTTTCCCCCCAACATTTTTGACCAAATCCACTTGATAAAATAAAATCACCCCAACAACAGAGTATCTCTGCAATCCTTAAAAATAATGGAAGCAGGCAATTTGGTGGCAGGTTTATATGCTGGAAGGGTTAAAAGTAGATTTTAACCAGGAGAACCAAAACATCAGCACCAGAACTGATCTGAAGCTTCTGCCATTGCTAATTGGTGTCGCAAACTTAGTGGTGTTCATCACTAGGACAATATAGCACAAAAGAAAGAAATCTTGGAGTCTTCTGAGAGTCCCTGCCCTATTTAAATTTCATAGGGAAGCCCTTTTCCCACAGCCACTCTAAAATACTTACCAGGCTTCATCTGGCTCCCTGCTTGCCAGCTAAGCTCCATCCTTTCTTTTCTCCATTCTGCTTTTGACTTTCAGCCCTCCTGCCACATCTCTGCTCTGGTGTCTTCTTTCCCTTCTAATTAATTTTCTGCTGTTTCTTCATCTCCCTAGCCATTTTAAACTTCCTCATTCCCCATTACTATAATAAAAATGACAATAAATGAATTTTTAAAAGTGAAGGAAATAAAACAACTGAAATACTACTTTACTCTTTTATTATTCCACTAACTGTTTTTGACTGTAAGATCTTTTGGGCAGGGACTGCTCTTATTGTGTGTTTTCCTTGTGCCTAGTACAATACACATCAGAAAAAAAATGAAAAATGATAACTCATTCCTTATCTTGATGACTTTTTTGGGTACCATCAGCATGCAAACTAGAAAAACACATCACTGACCTCTGACTAATAATCCCTGCAATAGTACTATCTGACACTTTATTTCTAATTAGTAACTCAGCCAGTTTCTTATATAATTAATTTTAATTACATTTAAGTAAAACTCAAATTATTTTAAAGCAGTGAAATTTTCCTTCCTGTTTTTGCTGCCCTCGCATTTTGTTTTACTTTAAATTGCCAAGTTATTAGGGATCTGTATCTTGTCTGTTCTCTCAAGGTTGGAAGAATAAGCTTTATCTGAAACTGACAAACATAATTTCTCCTCTTCATAAATGAATGCCTTGAATGTCATGGTTTCCCCAACTCACCACCACAAGTCCAGTCAAGGCCATGTCATTTAACACAAACACATTTTTTATCCAGTGACAAGCAGAAGCAAAAAGTGTAATGTCTATCCAAGAGCTATACAATTACTTCTGAATTATATAGATGAGACAGACACAGAGAGTTTTTTAGCTTCAGCATTGATGGCAACTGTAGGAAATGCTGTCTTGCAGCAATGGAAGATTTTCTTGACTATTTCCATTCTTTCAGAGATTTGGAAAATCTGCTCACTCTGGACCCTGCAAAAACTTCTGGTTTTCCACCTACACAAGGCATTCATGGTCTCTTATGGATGGAAGGAAGGATTTCATTTCAGATGCTCTCATGGAAATTGTTTTCACTCTTCTAATCTAGTTGACTTGTTATTCCCTACAGTCTTGTACACAGGCTTTTTCAATAAGCTTTGGGATCAACTGAGCATTTGGTATACAGTTCATTTTGCCCATGCAAGTAATGCATTTCACCAACTGGACAAGGCTATTTCTCAACTCAAAGAATCCAGTGTTTCATCAGGTGCACCTGAACCCCTTTATGATACATACAATATGAAGACCTATATAAAGAATATCTTAAATACTTAATTTATAGTCAGCCCTTGTCTGAGTATGTGTCATTTATGAAAGGATAACATGTGGCATGTGAACTTGTCATTTGCCCAAGGTAACACAGGTTGTGACATCTATTCTGTTCTCAGCCCCGGTACAGAGTTACTACATGACCTTGCATAAATCACTTAACCTTTATATGACTAATTTTATCCATCTATAAAATGGGGATAGTAAAATTTTTAGCTACACACAGCAGGATGATGAGAATTAATTAATACTGTTGAAATCCCTGAGAAAGAAGACTTTATATACAGGGCCTAGTTCCACAAGCATTCACTCTCTGACTCTCTGTCTTGAGCAGCTACTTCTAGCTAAGCAAAATTAGTGTAAAAACCTACCATCTGGATTTATTAGCATTGTTCAGATTCACTGTGCTTAGACATGAAGCTCACTCAAACATTCTAGACAATACAAAAGAAAGCTGAAGTGATTAATTACTAATATTAGTTGAATATCTACATACAAAGAGTATAACCAACCATGTTTGTGTATTTAGAATTTCATAGCAGGGGCTCCAAGTAGCATATGCAAAATGTGACATCTGATTAAAAGAGCCTGTCTGTGTTACTGGAGCTGCAAGCAACAGGCAGGTGAGCAAATGCCCACGTGCATGTCGGAGTGTGTGCACTGTTAATGTAGTTCTTCAGCTTCCCTTTTTTCAAGATCTGACCCTAAAACTTCTTCTGGAATGCGGACCAATTTTCCAAAACCAAAAGAAATAGGATTTTTAATAGAAAACTCAAGTTGGAAATGTGGTATCATGTCACCTACCAATCATTGGAACTTTATGGGCTATGACTATTATAAAACACACAGCAAAAAGAGCTAGTATCTATGTCTAATAGTTGGGATGAGGGGGGAGCAGTGGAACAAAGGTGACCAACTTCACTTCTTTCTGCTACTAGCATGCTGATTTACAGAGAGCAGCCCAAACCAGTTCTGATCCAATTTCAATTCCCACACATTGAGACATAATGAAATCCTTATATGATATAGAACAACCAGTCTCCAATATTCTGATCTGCTGTTTCACTTAAGTATGCATGGATTTGCTCAAAACAATCACTTTATTTCTTTCTACCATTAAGGCAGAATTTTCAAGTTGCCATTAATTGTTGCAAACTTTTTTTGCAAACAGATGAACAATATATTCATATTCAAACCTGAAGATCAATCCAAAGTTACAGAACTGTCAAGAAGGCAGAAAGAACCAATTTTGTCTGTAGGTATCAGTAATGCCATTGTCTTATCACAGACTAGCAACAAACCAAGAGATTTAAGGTTCAAGATCATGTGTGGTGTAACCTGAAGTACTCCATGGCAGGTCCTAACTCAAGTGCACTTTCAAATTAACCTTAGAAGATTCTTCATCATAAGGAAAAAGGTATTTTTTACGCAATTAATAATTTGATTAATCTTGCACCTTCAAAGTCAAGATGATCAGAAGGTGTGCGTATATGTTTGGGAGGGACTCTGCAGTCTCCAAGGTGTTTGAAAACTGATACATAATTGAGAAAATGAACAAAATAAATACAACTTAGTCTGCTGCTGCAAAACATTCCAGCATATTTTGCTGTAAAAACCTTTTCTCTTTTAAATGATCAAAGCAGCATGTTATCCAACCAGTTAGACAACTGCAACAAGCCAGAACAACACAAATACACTTAAATGTCCTGTTTACTAAAGATGTTCATTGAAGATAATGATGCACAGGGCCCAAGAGGTTTGGAGAAAAATAAGTAAATAGAAATTAAACCCAGCTTAATGATGCCTAGGATAAAGTGTGTAGGGTGTAGGAGGGTGGTGGTTTTTGAGGAAACCTCAAACCTGCTCAGTGCAGGTAGCTCTGGGTGCAGCTGCAGTGGGAGCTGCAGGTTGAGGCCTGGGCAATAGGCAATAGGAACTGCTGACCCTTTCCATAACAAAGGGCTCGAGGGCCTGTGGCCTGGCCAAGTAGGTGGACACTGAGACACAGCAGGAGCAGATGAGTCCCAGGTTTTCCTTTCCTTAGACTGTGAGGGTATAAAAGCCCAGGGGATCCTTCAGGGTCTATTTAGAGCCACCAAACTCAACCTGTTTTTTTTTTTTATTTAGTTATTGCACCATGATTAAATTATTTTAAGGATCAAGATGTCTGAGTCTGCTGTGGAAGTGTGGGGTCACACCGGTCAGGAAGCCTGTTCTGGCTGTGTGAGTGTGGGGGTGTAGCTGCAAAGGGGCCTCAGTCCCAGTTCAGGTGGCACAGGAGTGACTGCCAGAGTGGGTTCTGGATGGTTGGACAGGGAAGTTTCCATAACAGTTGGTGACACTTTTGTCTTTTGTCTTTTATTAGAACTAAGAAAAACTTTACACTGCGAAAATAATTTTGCAGCTTACACATTTAAATTAATATAAGCACAGCAGAAGAATATGACAGAAAGGGCTAAACACTGCCAAAATAGCTTACCTTTAAGCAGACTCTGCCCTAGGTCAGAGAGAAAAAAATATGCTTTTCTGGAAAAATGAAATAATAATAAACTAACGTGGGGCTGTGAGCTGCAAGCTGCCTGGGAGCTGAGCCCTGCTGCCTTCGGAGAGTGTCCCTGAGAAGCAGCCGGATGGCTGACACAGCGCGCTGCGCTGGGATGTCTGTAGGCGCCGGCGAGCAGTGGTAACACACGGGAGGGGCTCCTTGCTTGGAATGCCTGCGGCTTTATTTCGGCACACAGGAGGGGTCTAGAGGCAAAGGAACTGAGAACAGTGCAGGGTCCAGGGACTATAAGGGAACCGGGGAAGGTGAGGCTTAGGGTCTAGGGGACAGTGAGGTGCGGGAACAAGGGAGGAGCAAAGGCTTCAAAGGGGCAAAGGGCTTCATGCAACGGGGGTGAAGAGGAGGAGGAGCAACAACTGGGGAACCAACCAGATGACAAGGTACACAGATTCTTCTGGAACTGGGGAGGAGAGAAAGGATGATTGAAGGATCATATAACTTGGAATGGGGAAGGTTCAGGGAGAATGGGAGGGAACAAGATGACATTTGGGTGGAGAGAGCTACCAATGGAGGGGCTAGGAGAGACTATGCAGTAGTCTCCTCCCACGGCACCCAGTTGGTTGTGCCATGGGATGCAACAAACTAATAGTAATAATAATGCAACACAGACTATTTCTATAAGAAGCAAGTAAAGCAAAGCCATAAATAAATAAATGCAAAGTATTATTGGGAAGTTTTGCCTTTGCATACTTGTTGGGTTGGTTTTTTGATAAAATAACCAAAGTCAATTGCATTGACTAATTCCTTCTCTGCCTTCTATATTTATTCTCTGTCTGGCAATCTTTATTTCCTGTATCCCTTGACCCATTTCAAGAAAGGACTTAAGGAGGTGCTGATTATTAAGTCAGATGACTTTTTCAATTGACACACATAAAACATATACAGAAGATTTTCAGATGTGGGGTCATCTGTGTGGACCTCCCAAGGAGGCACTCACCTGTGGCCTTACATTAAATTATGCTGCTCCCACTTTATCATGCCATAGCCTGAGCTAGTCTTCACAGCCATTCTCACTGAGTCACTCAACCTCGAAGTGGCCTTTTTCTGGTAATATCCAGGAACAGCACTGCCTCCAAAGAAAACACTGCAGCTCTAGAAATACCCCTTTTTCCTAAACAGACTGTTTAGGGGAGCTGTTCATCTCTTCTTATCCTTCCATTGCTCAGGTTGGCTTGCAGTCTTACCTCCTGTATAGACCTGACTTTTAAAATGTAGCCTTTAAAATGGCAGGAAACTCGAGAGTTTTTTGCATGCAAGTAGTGGTCAGGAGACTTTTCACATCATGAAGCTTATAACATGGACATGGTTTGTCTCTCCTTAGGTTAGGCTTGTCTCTCCTTAGGTTTCATTATTAAAATGTCTAATAATTTTAAAGGGATTTTCCTGTTCACTTCAGTCCTGATGTGGTCTTAGCAGCATGTAGTATGCTGACATGCAGCTGGTGGGAGGATATGTTGTTTTTAATACCCTGAGGTATATTCCGACATGCTTCCCATTTCACATAGTGAACCAGAGAATACAGGTTGTGCTTACACTATTTTTATCTTAAAATAACATTTTCTTAATTACAGTCAGTCATAGTGAAAATTAGTTTATCTGAAATGATCATTCATATATGTACATGTACCTTGAATCCAAAATTAGTAAGACACATTTCTGTACCACTAGGTATCTATTTTCAAATGCCTAATTTTGATAAGTGGGGTTTATTTCTCTTATCATGAGTCAGATAGCAGGATTACTGAGGGTGTAACAAGATAAAGGTGATTCATCCCATCTGAGGTCTTCTCATGCACTTCATAAGCATTTGATCTTTATAGAGGACATTAATTAAATAAATACATTAATTAAATGAATGAGTGAGTAAGAGACCAATACACCCTGTGCTCAAGAGCCTGGATATGCTATACTGGGAACTAGCACTTAACTATGTTGGCTAGGAAATATGCCTCTTCACACTTAGTGCTTCTGGATGTATCTAGAAATGTGGCCTGCAGCTATCCTAGTAAATGCTAACAATGCTGGAGTGATCCCAACTCCAGGATCCTGTTGTCACTGACAGTAAAATGTTAGAACATCTTCAGAAGACACAAATGACCAGTAACAAAGCACTCAACACAACAGATCAACACTTATAAGCTGCCTTCTAGTATCTCCATCTGGTAACTTACTAACTGTTGCTTTAGGGTTTGTGTACACACTTTAAGCATCTTCCCAAATGTTTAGATAGATTTTTTTTTCACACTATCTATATACTAAAAAAAAAAAAAAAAGTAGAGGATTTTTTCCTCCCTCTTACTAATTTGTAGATTTCAGAAGTTGCATTTCTGAAGAACTGGGGGGGAGGGGGTGTTTGCCTGAAAAATTCTGTGTATTCACAATTAAATGCTCTAAAAATAAGTATTTTCATATTCAGTACCACATTTTATTTACTACTCACTAATACTGAAGGTAAAGCAGTATAATTTTTTATGTGTTTTACAAAAAAGGGTGATGCTATTCTGTTAAATACATGCTGTATTTCCTATCAGAGTGTAACTATGTGAGGATTTCTTATTAAAAAAGCAATCTTTAAAGTGATCTGCTGGACTTCTTCTCTCAAGAAACCCATCTAAGAAGGCTATCTATGGCCCAATAAACCCTTTTCTAGCCTATCATAAAATACAATCACTTCCTATAAAGAGATCAGGAAATTATGTAGTCAGACTTTTTGTGGTGAAACTTCTGTTGCGGAAAACAATCTAATTGAATGATGGTTTAGGTCTGAAAAGTCAACAACTGTATATTCCACTGTTTAGTTATTTTAAAGAATTTCCAAAAACATGTATTCTACTCATTGCGATGCAGTCAAGGTGCTTGCAATAGGGATTATCTATGCAGGTGTATCTTTACAGTATTAGGATCCATAGGAAAGTTCCCAGCTATCTTTACATATATAAGTTTTAGTAGGTTGGGGAAAGTTTCACCAGAAGCAAATAGCCCAACACCCTGTATGAGGACAATGCATGCCCTCAAATCAGGGCTCAGCAGAGATAACAAAACTTCTAGGTGTGAGTAAATTAATCATATAAAATTACAAGGATGATTAAGATAAATTAATATTTATATACTACTTCCTCCTACTTGAATTCTTTTTATTTAATATCAGGAAGGCTGGATAGTCTTCTTCTCTGTTGTTGGAATCATATGCACAGGGAATAAATTAAGCTATGTGTTCTAAGAAGCATTAATCTATGTGAAATACTAATATGTCTTTGAAGTAAAGCAATAAAACAGAACACCACAGACCTATTGGAAATATAGATTTGCTTTAACTGCTGAATAATTGTTAGTTTGGGAAATAAACATAAAATATGTAGAATCTTGCAAATTCATGAGTATATTTTCATAGGCAGAAATGCCATAACCAAAAAAAAAAAAAAAAATGCAGCAGGCTTGGTGAATTTTGTTGAATCTTTGATGAGCTTACAGATCTTTTATCTTAACACTTACTACAGTTTGAGACTGGTGAATAATTCACAATGAATATTTCATCAGACACATGTTGCCTTCTTTTTCCAAATAGCTCATAGTTTTCCAGATTCAGTTGTTATTTGAAATATTTTTTTTTTTAAAAAGTAACCATTAACTATGTAGATTAATCCAAAACTAATATGCAAGTATTTGACAACTTTGGTTGGACTGGTTAATTGTGATGAGCTAGATAAGTCACAAGGTATTCTTTCTCTTCATGCAGTAGAACAACAAGCATACACTTCTGAAAGAAATACTTACACATGTGACTATGACATTTAGTTTTTAGTGAGTACCCCTGCATGTGATAGGGGAGCATGTGTTCTATGACCACTTCTGCCAGTAAAAGGCAATCATTCAAATGTCTGTAGAAAGAAAACACAAAAGGGGATTGTCATTATCACATAGCCAACACAATATACAATCTCATTTTTAGACAGGCCAATGAATTAACAATATGCTGTTGGTAGGGCAGATAAGTGACACTGAGGACACAAAGACAATCCCAGGGGCAGATATTTGCATACTATTTGTCTATGTCCCCTCTTTGTAATTGTTTGGTGCTGTTGGGTACCTTTTGTTAAGACAAAAAATAGTTCCTAGGCAGTAGCAAACTGGGCTGATGACAGTAGCAACAGCCATCCAATAGTCATCCTCAAAATTGATTTTGTTCCATGCTGTGCTGTCTAACCATTGTGCTCAGGGTTGCTTGAGGAGGTGAAAATCACTTCTCACTTTGTAATATACTTCTTCTATGACAACGGCTAAAAGGAGCTGTGTCAGAGGAGCTATTGGGGGAGCTTTAAATAAGTGGAGGATGCTTCTAACCAAGGAAATCTTATATATCAGTATCCAATTCATTTATACCCATTTAACGTACTGGATGCAAAATTACGGTAATTGAGCTTAGAAGCTGGCATCAGTTTTCACAGAACAGTAACATGGAGAATTATCTACAAGATCAATAATTTTCCCTTCCTACCACATTTACTTTTACTAAGTAATTGATGCAAAGTGGAAAATCACCATTGTTCTCTTTACTGGCTTCTCATTCAGTCACACCTTGTACCTAACAGCCTGTGTGTTTTGCCTCTACTGGAAATGGTGAACAGCAGTATGCTATGATGAGCCAGTTGTGCATAAACAGAGATTAGGAATACAGAGATACCATAGTCAGCTGTGCCTGAATATCTAGACACTTGTCAAAACTGGTTTTGCTAGTACTACTTTCCTCCACATTATACTAAAAGCATGTGACTGTCACATGTGTTCAGTCCAGACAGAGAATAAAAGTATGACAATAGCAGGTGCTAGTATTAACACATTTCAAAAATCCATTGTTGGCAGAAGTACAAGCATCTTGATTTACAGAGGTATTTGAAGTACTGTCATTCGATTTCAGTGGGAATTAAGTACCTGACCTGTTTAGGCATTTAGATAAATCTTACTAAACACCTATCTTCACCTCTAGGCAGCTAAATAGCTCTGTGTGTTTGATTTATAGCATTTAAAAGAGGTTGCTGAGGCTTTAACTCAACTCTGCCAGCACATTAAATACAGATGCTAGGCAGCCTAATACTCTGCAAAATAGTTAGAAAGTATTAGTTATCATAGGCTATTACATTAAATCTTTACCTTCAGGGGTTCTTGGAGGGTAAAACAATTTTACCTCTCAATGGAAGTGGCAAAACCAAGATTAGATTGTCCAAGAGAAGGGAACAGAAACCACAAAATCTTTTCTCAGCCACACCAAACCCAGTGGTTCTCTTGCCTGTAACTGAACTACACTATTAAGCATGTGGTTGAATAAACATCAGCCAAACTTGAGCATGTTATGATTATTTGGGGATTTCTCGTTAATGACTATTGTGCAGACCACCCAGCTGCATAGACGAAGTGTGTAGATCTGAAAATATCCCTGTGTATAGTGAAATTGCAGTAATTAGGACCACAACAGAATACCATTTCCCTAGCACTGGCTACACACCCAGTGAGTCCCTCATTCCCCTGGTAAGGAGAATGGCTTTCAATTAATTCCTCAAAAAGGGAAAAAAATAAGAAAATAAAAAAGCAGCTGCAGTGTGCACATGGCATAAGCAGTTTACTAAGGCACTACAGTGCAGTGTTGTGCAGGCTGTTAAAGGAAATCTGGTACTCTGGTGATAATGTGTATATTCATTCAGTATAAATGACTAAGTTCAAAAAAACGTACAATGAATCATGGTTGCAAGGCCGGACTTGCTTTGATTAACTACACTAGTATAATGAAATCCAACAGAGCAATCACTGAAACATTTAGCTCCAAATGTAAATCTTCTCAAACTCTGAAAAAAACATGTTAGGCAATGAGAGAGCATATATAATATAGCTATATTTCATATAATGAAAGTGGAAGCTGTTGGAAAGAAAAGGGAATGTTAAAAAGTTGTTATGCTATGTTTGGCAAGAATGAGTAATTCTGAATATGTCAGTCATAATAATCCAACAAATTTGTATTCTAAAGGTCAATAGAAGCATTTTCTATAGTGGTACAATAGTTATGCCAAATACAAAATAAACATTTATAAGAAATTTTCAAGTATTAATACTGTACCTTAATGTGTCTTGGGGAATTAATCTCAGCTTTAAATTAAGGGCATAGATTGATCAATGTAACAGAATTTTATTAAAAATGTACTGATATAACTCATGGCACTTTCATTTCAGCAAGACTATAATGCTGAATTCCCATATCTCAGGCTTGACTGTAGAGATGAAAGGTGTCTTTTCTACCAAGAGGTGGAATGTGCTCTGTCTTTGGAAAACCTACTGTTCCACTACAGGCTTGATGATTTCTTCATATGGTTACTGGTCATGCATCTGGACACGAAGGTATGTAATTTTTCCAAGGAAGCTTATCTGCCAAGTGCCATTAATGCCAATAAAAGATAACCTACACCAGTGGGGAACCTAGACCTGTGGAATTTTTCTCAAAAGATGACTCAAAATGTCACAGATTTACTACATGTCATCATTTCCTTGCTGTTCTGTCCGTTTGCCTGTGCAGTTGATTACAGTTCGAGATGACAGTTTTTCAGTGGTCACTAGAATTACTGTGAGCATAAAATGCAGAACATGGGCAAATGGAGCAACACAACCAGCAGGAAAATAGTTTCCTTCTACTGTTGTTTGCCCAGAGAATTTAATGGGGTGAGCCCAGAGAGCAGAAATTTTGGTGAAGAACTCTACTGTCGCTGTGACAGAGACCAAGGCTGAAGGCAGCAGTGATGGTTGTTGGGATACTATCCTCTAGGCTGCATGTGGCCAGAGGTAGGGAGTCTCTGGAGGACATACCACAGAAACACAGCATTGGGGAAGCATCTTAGTGATTTTCTGGTACTTCTTCCTGTGTTAAGAGGGGGAGAGAGCTCCTCTACCCCTCTTTTCCAGCCTTTCCACCACCAAGTTAAAATATTGGGCTTGCCATGAAATAAATGTGCTCTATCACATACATGTTGCATATACACTACAGATTATCTCTTATGAAGAGATTCAATGTTAGTGCTGTGGGCATGGTCAGATTTGGTGAGAGCAGATTCAACTTCCTCCAAGTCAGCGAAGCTCTGCCCACATACACTGGATCTAAATAGGACCTAGAGCATTCAATATCCAGTATTTAAACCAATGTTGAGCTTGGTAGACTGAAAGTGCTGACATGAAGCAGTCACATAGAACATTACAATAATCACTCTAAAATCCATATGGTAAACCTTGGTGTTCCAGACTGCTTTTGTACAATACTGCAGCACTTGCTATAAAACAGGTCTCATAACCTACAGAAGATTTCTTCAAAATTATTCTGTTCAAAGAAGTGAAAGATACTCTTTCACCAATAGAATACTGCATTTCATGCAACAAGCCATAGCTCTCACAGCTGTTGTGAAGACTACACATTATTAATTTGAAGGCATATGTGCATATTAGCTTGTAAGATTCAACAGCCTTTGTCATGGCCCAGAGGTCTTAATATAACATCAACAGGAGGTCTCACACAGTGAGTAGAGTGAGAGTTGGGACAGAGTGAAAATTTCTTAATCACCTTTCAGTGATTAAGAGGTGATGAGACTCTACCAGAAAGGACGGATGATTTTTTAGGATTATTGTTTTCCTAACACTAAATCATCTTTTTACAATGAAATATCATAATGGACTCAAGGGACAAAAAAAAAGTTTTAACTTTTTTAGAAATTACAGTCAACCTCCAAGCCCCAGTGTCCACAGACAGACACTGAAATCCATGTTCAAACACCAACATAAGTATCCTGATGAAAGTTAGTCATTCACTGTTGCCATAAATTTCTTTCAAAGCACTGGCTAGTAAATGGAAAACATACTGCTTGCTGCTCCTAAAATATTTTCTACTATGACTGTAAATTTCTCATTTGATTTTTCTTCTTTCCAATTATGCTAGTCAATAGGGAGCTTGAGACTGAAAAGAACTAAACAATTCTTCTCCCAAACCTCTGCAGACAAAGTTGTACAGCTTCCCAACACAGGCAGAAAAATGAACTTACTTTGAAAGTATCTCTTCCTGAGAAAAATTTGTAAAATGGCACTGGCTACAAAATTATTTGTATCCATATGCTAAGTTCAGTACCACCACTGATTGCAAAATATTAGAAAATTTAAACACAATTTTGTCTGTTGCACACTTTGAAGGAAAGATATTTTATATCACATGGAATTTTAAACAGGTTATGGAAAGTTTCCTTGACCACCAAATGTCCTCTGACTTTTGGGAGTGCTGTGTGCAAGTGTTGCCTTCCCACAATCAGGAGAACAGTGGGAGCGCATTCCCCAGGACTGGGAAAATAAGACAATCAAGGAATTCTTATACAGACTGAGTGATAGCCAGCTCTGCTCAATGAACTGTTTAAGGATGTGTATGAGTAAGAGAATAAAGCATGGAGGTAAGTGCTCTGCATGATTTGTAAATGCCACAAGGAGGGTGGGAAGACACGGTTCTTTTCGTTTCACTCAAGTGTTACTTGGGGCATGTGAATGTTATTTATCTGAAATGAAGCAAACCAACTCAACCAGGCTGTTTTAACGACTTGATTAGTCTGTTTCTAAACTCTAAAGGATTTCCAAACCTGCGTCTAATTTTTATAAATGGTAGCATGTGATGAAACCGAACTGCCTACATCCTAATCACAGAGTTGAGTCGGAACATACATCACATGCTTTTTGCCAGAGGGGAAGGCTGGGACCACACACAGGGAGTCTGCCAGCCCCTCCTGCAGTAGTGCGTCCTGCAGAGACCTCTCCTGGCAGTGCTCAGAAGTCACGCTGGGCTCCTCTCCTTGCTCAATCTTCTGATTGCTGAAAGACAGACAAGCCTTGAATTTTATTTTTTTTTTTTTNCGTTTTTCCCAGGTCTCTTATGGAGCAATTTCTACAAAATCACAATGGTTGCGTTATTTCTAATCGTAGTTGGTGATAATGGACAACTCTGGATTGCCAGTTTCCATAAATCAATCATAGGCTGGCATGTCACATAGGTAGCTTATGCCTGATACATTCTTTGGCATGTACCCCAACCAGTGAAGACTGAAAATGTATCAATATTTGAAAATTAAAAAAAAATACATTAGGAAGTTTACATCAGAGGATTGCAGCATTATTGAGGTAGAGCACAGCTGAACCAGTGCTTTCCAGTTTTATAGTGACAGCAGACTACAGCAGTGGGGAAAAATGTCCCAGCAGAATAAAATATCTGTGATAAATCTTCAAGAGCCTCAATGGTGGAATAACCTTACATCAGGCACCAATTTATGGAGTAAATTTTAGAATACATATTAGGGGGAAAAAAATCAGCATGAGAGATTTAAGTAAGTAACACTGTCCTCTGCCAGTAGTACTGCTGTATATCCCACAGTTCCCTTGAGTGATTATGCCAATATGTGCAGCACTGGGATTGGTCACCTATTAATCAGGTGGAGAAAACCTTTACATCTTCTGTGAAGAATCATGAACTGGGGAACTAAATGCAGGCAAACAGATGCAATAACTTTATTCTTACAGCAGAGTGACATAAGCAAATATAAATCCCAATAGTGTTATTATAATGCCTGCTAAGCTAATTGAGAACATATTCATTTGCTTCAACTAAATAAATTACTGTTACAATTATATGACCCCAAGGTCATCTCCTTTAGGAGATGTCTAGCACTTGAATTAACTATTCAACTCTTCACAGTAAGTGGCCTCAACCAATCAATGCCAAATAAATACTGTTGAAATATGCATTTAATTATCCTAACACTTTAGCTTCTAAACCCTTTTCTTTGCCAGCAGTATTTTTGTTTGCTAATTTATTCTGGAAGGGTGAGAGTTTTCTGAGTCTAGTCCGAGCATCTTCTTTTTAAACTCTGATCCCAGAAGAGATCACAGCCAACCACCACAGATAGAACTGATTACAAAGAGATATTCCTTTGATATGGTGGAACAAAAATTTTTTATTCCAAATTCTTTATATTGTTGGTTGCAAGAAGAAAACAGAGATAGATAATTTTTCTGAAGTTTCAAAATCATGAGTCTCCAATGTGCTTTGCCAGGTTAGCTAAGGACAAAATGCCTCTTCTAAATGAAGAATCCATGTTTTGCCAAACTCAGAGTTACTACAGATGAATTAAAACTGAAATTTAAAATGTCAGTGAGCTCACTACAAACTGTTTTATTTTTTAAATTATATGGTACAATTTACACATCAGCTAAAGCCTGCTACAAAAAACATTAAAATATAGGTTCTTCTAAAAGTTAAAAGCTGCTTTCCATCCTCTAAAACTAATCCTAATGAATCTTAGGTTTGTAAAGCCTAGGCGCATGCCTGTAAGCCCAGTTTAAGCCCCTTACCTAAGTACTGTGTTGGACTCCTCTAGTGGAGCACATCGTCCCTCAAGGAACACAGTTGTCATTTAGGCTTCTCACATTATGTATTAGTCCCTAGAAATAAGAAAGCTCCTGACCATTCTTCTGTAAATTGGAGTAGAATTAAATTTGCCATTTATTTGCACCGCTGTAAATAAGAGCTCAGCATGGTCCTGTGTATAGAATAATCCCTGCACCACTAAAAATGACTTGTCTTTTTTTCTTGTACCCTTTTCTGGATTTTGCATGGTTTATCATGTAAATAAACAAACATATCCAACTGCAGTACAAAAAAGACTCTAATTTTGCAATTACTTGTAATATCATTTTCATGAATATTAATTATTTTAAAGAGAAGAATAAAAGTGATGACATCCTCAGACCAGTAGACTTCATACCTTCAGAAAAAAAAAGTTTCATTAATTTTTAAACAAGAGGCATTCATTATTATGCTTTCTGTGGCAAGACTGACTTTTTTTTGTAAATGATGACCATAATTAGGCCTCTCATAATGAACACAGCTATTACTAAACAGTACAATTTATATAATGTCTCCACTCTAGGAGACTTTGCTTTTTTATTGAGGAGAAAAGGCAGATAATGACTGAGATTATAGTTTAATGCTATTATTTTTAAGGATATTGCAAAAAACATACATAGACTATATTAATCTTTTAAGAAAAATTTAATCAGACTGTGTCTGTTTAGCCAGAAAAACAACTGAATTATCTGTCCTGACTCTAATGCAATGTTGATGTTTCTCCTAGTTCTGGAGTAATGTACAAATTAAGTTATACCCAAGTGATATTTTTACACAATGTAAAACATTTCTGTGTCATTCATGTACTTAATTTAAGCCTGGCATAACTATGTATAGACAAGAAGTGAAACTGCTACTAGCCAAATAAGGAATGTCTTCACAATTACTACTAGCTCAGGGAAGCCTTTTATTCAACTGCAAATACAAACTATTTGCAGCTTTGTCTGTGGAGATCTTTGGAGATGGCCTGGTCTTGAAGTCAACACAAAATTGTTATCAAAGAAAAGGATTTTATCTGCATTTCTTCTTGTTTTTCCAAGCAGAGGAAAAGACTAATATGGCATAGGTGACCACTTCCAGAACTAGTGTTCTAAACATCAACACATGACATTTTGTGCAAAAAGGTACCTAGAGAATGCTTATGATTTGCTTATAGTATTTTCTGAATATTTTCAGCTGAGTTCAGAAGTGCTTCATGAAACAAAAAGAGGCAGATTTTGCTGAGTTTAAATACTGTTCAGCTAATGGCAGCTCCTAGGAAAATGCTGATTTAGCCACAGTTCACACGTGGCATATTCTCTTGCTGTTTCCCTGATTAAATATGTGACTGCATATTCCTATTTGTGTTGTAAGATGGTTTGCAAAATAACACAAATTTAGTTCCATTTTTTGGTAGTGCCTAGATGACTTTGGAACAAAAGTGTTTCTCGTATTGCAAGGAATCTATCCTTCTAAGTTATCTTAAGAGTAATGATTTATGAAATCCTGCTGAAAACATTTGTACGGCAGCTCTGTGATTTTTTCTGACCACAATGGTAGTGAAAAGCAACATGATTAGAAGAACAAAGCAGTGTGATTTGGAGAGAGAACCTTCTAGTAGTACATAGATTTGATTCAAAGTGGCATTTTAAAGTTATACCCCAGGCTTGCTGAGCTTTTGGTCAAGCTGTGCAGGTCAGATTATGTTATGTAGAATCAGGAAGTCAGAAAGGGCAGAGGAGAGGGCTTTCCATCCTCTCCAGAGGGCTTTCCATCATTTGCAATCTAAACATATGCCTTATGATGACATTAGACAGAGATTTCAATCCTTAAAAAACTGGAGGTGGAGGGATATTTTCTAACTGGACCTTTGCAGGTATTTGTGAACAGGCTCAATATATCTGTAGGGGAAAAAAAACAAAACAAAACAAAACAGAAAAAAAAAAAAAAAAAAAAAAAAAAAAAAAAAAAAAAAAAAAAAAAAACAGAAATTGACATGGAAGGAAAAAAGCATTGTTTGGTTTTGAATGAGCAAAATTAAAACAGAATGTTTTGTTTCAGGCCAGCTCAGCCCAAATCAAAAAGTCATGATCTGACAAACTGAAAAGAAGCTTTTCATTTCACATCAGTTTGACATTAATCACCGTCTGTCTGAAGTGCTGTTATGTGCCATGAGATTTGTAGTTCTTTGTGCTGGGGACCTGAAAGCATGTTTCAGCTGTCAAATCCAAGTACATGTCCTAGCCCTGTCCTAATAAACCTTGTGTGTATGTCATCCACCTCCATTTTTTCCCTTCTTCTTGGCTGTGCTTTCCCTAGGAAAGAAATTGAACTCACGAAGAGAAAACCTTGACACACAAGCATCAGTCCTCTTGTCTTGCCAGCTGTGGGAACAGGACTACAGACCTTTCCATGGAGATAATAGGCTCTTTGGGCAGAGCCATAACCTTGCCAGATGAACCCTGCTTTACTTTGCTCTCTCTCCATTAAAGAAAAAGATCTCTCTGGGGAACAGGTTTACTTTCAACATACCAGAATATGGCCTATTGTCTATAAAGGATTGTATTCTGATGTTCATTCTTTAACCTGTAAATACCTTTGGAGAAGTTTGTCAGACTGTTGTGGGACAGGAGGTTAATGAACTGTGTAATGAAGGAAGAAGAGACTTCCCCATCTCCTGATCTATCTCAGTGATGTGTTTTGCCTGTTAACTGCTGAATTCATAATACATCTTAGCTGTAACTAAAATATTTTTGAAGCCAAATTCCTAATTTAAAAGGGTAGGTTCCTACAACTAAAGAATAGTTACTGCTACAAGATGTTTGGATATGTGAACAAATGTCTTAAAGACTAACTCTAAAAAGAGATAAACTAACATTGCTGGCCACAAATTTTTGCATTACCTGTGTTTCCATAAAAATGCACAGACAGATAGAATGAAAGATTCTTCTTGAAAAATATTTTCTGAAGTGTTTTACATTTTGTACAACAGGCACAGTTTTACAGTGAGTTGAAGGAGACTGTAGATCTGCAGCTGTTACCCTAGTTATGGAACACACACATCAACTTACTTCAAAGAAAATTAACATGCAGACTTATAGTCCCAACCTGCTTGTGGCTGTGTTTCTGTACATTTCCTGATCAGCCTTGATTCAACTCAACATATCTTGCTTGCCTCTTGCAAGCATTTTTGACAAAATAAGTTAAACATCTTTTAATATCACCTAGGCACATCCAAAATATATTCTTCTGTGTATTACAAAATTGTGAGAGTGCATGACAGTATTTTAGGTTAAAAAAAGAAGACCAGCCGGCATTATATATCATATTGAAAGCTGGCTGCTTCTTACCAATGAAATATGGGCACACTTTGCAGTAGCTGTCCTTTGCTAGGATTTAAAACTAGGCAGAGTTACAGCCCAGACAGGCTGTAGACTACTTCCAGACAGGAAACAAACCTGTGCCACAACAGGGTAGAGCCCTTGCTGAGGGTGATAGTGTTCATGCAGGCAGGTTATCTGTAAATACGGGTGAAAATCACAGCAGATGCAGGCAGAAAAGCTTTGTCTTGGTGCTGTGTGTGAGTCAGGTCATGTATCTATGTGCTGAAGCATGGTTTTCACAGGAAAGTGGTATACCTTAAGAAGTCCTCCTATTTCTCTGTCAATTAGGAAGCAGTGAGTGAAAAAGAGCACCCCTGGAGTTACCATTTACCAGGGGATGGGTTGGGAGACTTGACAGAGAGTTCCTACATCATCAGGTCTAGCTGGGCCAAGGCTGCATGACAGATGTGATTACTGCCTAGTGCTTACTCCAAACTGAGGACAAACAGTAAAACATAGAGTGAGTCCTATTTGCACTGCCCCTTTTCAGGGCTGATGGCAAAGCCATGGTTTTCCCCTTTGGGCTCTGTAGCACTGTGAATGCTGCTTCTGCATAATCATTCCACCAAAGAAACTGAAGGTGGTTCACTTGGAAAGGCAGAGGCCATAATAAAAATAAGAATGAGTTGCTGTAATCAGGCAAAAGAAAGAAACCTTTGGCAATGTTTGTTGCAATGGGAGGATGGGAGCCTTTGTAAATTGCAGAACAGGGTGTTCTGGAGGCCATTCAGATGAGGAAAAAAAATTTGAAAATCCATTTCCATTGATTAAAAGCTAAATAAAAAGCTTAGACAGACATGGGAACAGCAAAAGAATACATTCCTTGTATTCAACCAGAAGTTCTCAACAACCTTTCTTACATTGCTGAGAACGATTGTCACATTAGCACAGCTCAAGTGAACGAGTTTGAATAAAAATTTTTCCACTATGAGGGTGGTAAGAAAGTGGAGTGGCTTGTCCAGAGAAGCTATGGACTCCTTATCCCTGGAATTGTTCTCGGCCAAGCTGGATGGTGCTCTGAGCAACCTGGTACAGTGGAGGATGTCCCCGTTCATGTCAGGAGGGTTGAAAACAGAAGATCTTCATGGTCCCTTTCAACCCAAAACATTCTGTGATTCAATGATTCTGTGAAATGTAAGACAAGCAGAACCATTCTTCTGTAGTCTCTTACAGACAATAATCTCCAGAACAGTGTTAAAGACCACGCTTGTTCATGTCTTGTCAACCAGAACACATATGCTTGCCGCACTCTATCTTTGTGTTTATGGAGTAAAATTTGTAGAGTCAAACACTTTTTGCTGTGTTTTTTCTGGTGAGATTGCAACCATTCACTCTACAGGATTAACTCTGGGGAAAGGTAGCTATTTCTGAATTTGTAGTATTTGGGGGAATACAGAAGATGTTTCCTTGGTCATGGCTTAACAGTGGTTGTTTACTTGCATGGTAAACTGAGGTAGTTGAGGGAAAACCAGTAACACAAGTATCAGCCACCACTGTTCTGCTATCCTGGTATGAATATATTCTACTAACTCAAAAAACCTGGCTGAACCATTTCCAACCAACACGCATTTGCAGATCAGTATAGAAATATCACAGAATTACATTCTCCATACAGAATACAAAGATAAATGAAAGCATCCCAAAATGAATGAAAACACTGGTGGCCAACAGACTGAAAATACTGTTTGTTATAGCATATGATCTGGGTTGAATGACATTATTTTGGAAAACCTTCACAGGCTCAATTGCATTTTACAGCTGAAAATATTGACATTGTTGTGACAGCCCATGCTGAACAGAACAACAAATTGGTATTAGAAAGCAGAGAGCTCTAGAAGAGAATGCCAAATTTGATGTTCAAACTACTTTTGTATGAAGGAAATACAACATTCTCACTTCATACAAATTGATAAGCAATGCTTTGCTTTGTGGTACTAATGGTGAGGATGAAAACTCAATTCCAAACTGTGTAAGGTTCAGTAAAAAGATTCCCTTGAAATAGCTCCAAGCAATTAATTCGAGGCTTAGAGCATACTGATAAAAGCTTACTCTCCTCCTTACCTCCTACTCTTTCTCACTGTTACTCTCAAATCCTTTCACTAAACTTTGTTTGAGTGCACCAACCCAGCCTCAAATATTATGAAGCACTTTATTAGTAAAACAGTTTTTCATAGGAAAAATGTCCAATACCCACAACAAGGTTTATCAAAAAGTGCAGTGGTTTCAGATGTACTTTCCACCAAAAGCGTTGCTCAGGTTTGATTGATAGAATTTCTGTAAAAAAGAACGGGAGCAAGCCTTGAATTAATATACATCTCCAAGTCAAACACAAAACCAGTTTAGAGCTACACTGAGAATTAGTCTGAGACTTCTAGATATCATCTTTGTCTTGTATTCATGTGCTAACACAGGATATATTTTGTGGCCCAGTATTAAGGAAAACTGGGAGATGAGTATAAACACAATTTCTGTGTGTTCAAAAAATCCTTCCCAACTTTGAGATACTTCTTGAAATAAACAGATCACTGATGAAGAATGGAAGATACTGCTGCAGTCTCAGTAAGATGCACAGGAGGGAAATTTGTTTCTAGTCTTGTTTATTTGCAGTGTTTTCCACAGACTGCAGGCCTCCCATTTTCTTAGACACTGAGACTTCTCCCTTAGCTACAACATGTGGAGGGGATTTCTGAAGACATCAGGGCTGAGTATCACTAAACAGAAAGATGATAAACACTTTAATAGCAAAAGAAGAGCCAAGAAACTTCTAGTAGACAAGCCATAAGCCACACCACTTGACAAAAGTCATTAGAAAATCAAACCTTTTACATCACTGAATAAAAAATAAACTGATGTGGGTTTATTTTTTCCTTTGTTTCTCATGAAAAGGTGCAAAATGACAAATCATCAAAATTTACTTTGAATTCTTACAATACAGAGAGAGGCATGGTAAATTTTAAAACTAATGCGTTCCAAACAATGGGCTTTCATTTCAAATAATCTGTGTTTCTACGCAAGCAACAAAGTGCACTTTGTTGAATAGCAGGATTGTTATCTTTTGCCACGTTGAATGTCCTTCACATAGAGCCTAGCTATTTAAGCTGTGATATCAGAAGATCTGAACCAACAGCTAATATACAAAGACAAGATGAAAACCTAGCATATGACTTTCCGGCTGAGTAAAGGGATTGTTTTGAGAAATGAGAATTGCTGCTGGCCCCAATGCCTCACTGATGCAGAACTTCCAGCAGCCTTCTCCCAGGGAGTCTCCGGTTGCTCAAAGAGGAGCAAATGCCTGAAGAAATGGCCAGTGAGAAACACATAGGGAATTACAGTGCTGCAAGGCTTGCTGTGAAACAAGCTACCTTCTTCTCTATCTCTTAATCTCTAAATGTTCACCTCTGACTTCTCAGTGATTTTTTTTTTTTTAAATCTGGCTCAAGGATCATTGCAGAGCCTTTCCCTGTCAATTCCCTCTATTTCTTCCCTCCCCTTTACTTCTCTTTCTTCACTCAGATTTTCCTTCCTCAAACTCATCCTTGTGCTAACTGTAAGGGAAAGACTGACTGTTCCCATACTGGTGCCCTTCATTTGCCTTGGGTGAAGATTGGTCACCAATAGCTCCAGGAAATCTCTCTGCCCAGGAAGTGCAGACTGTGCATAAAGAAAGGGTAAAGATGCTGTGAAAAGCACCAGAAAAATAACATCTTGTCCTCCACACCATTTTGTGCTTTTTCTCTAACCTTTTTTCAATGAGGCACACATGTTAAGAGTGTGTTATGTATTTTTAGCTATGGGAAATGGGAGGTAAGCAGTTACAGCCCACTTGTGGCTTGAGGTGTGCTCTGGGTGTCAAATAGTCGTGGCTATATGAGCCAAGCTTGCTTCCTCTCTCCTGTACAGCATCCAAGGGCTGAGCTAGGGTGGGAAATAGAGAAAAAAGCTGATGGATTACCAGAGCATCTGCTCATGGGGAGTAATCACTGCACCAGGGTGTCAGTGGGAAAGACTGAGGGCTTAGGAGGGCTCTAGGAATACCAGGACCTGGAGTAGAGGGCCATGCAAAGAGTCCTGACTGAAAGGTCTGAGAGGCAAGGAGGCAGTGAGGATTTCAGGTGTCCATGCTGGAAGACAGGACAGGATTTGGAAAGCAAGAACTGTGCAGGACTCTAAGGTCATCCTTGCTGCAGACAGATTTATTACAAGTGGGTATATGTAGGGGAGCAAGTGGAGGACTGGATTTTGGACTAGATCAGACGCTGGAAAGAAATGAAGAAGAATATTTTTAGAAAAAAAACCCTGAAAGTTTGAGAGCTAGAATAATTACTTCATTGCTGTGGGAAGGAGGGAAAGGAAGCAGAGGTAAAATTGTAGTTCTGCCTCCTTGACAAACAATGTTCCTGGAGGCCAGGAGGAATAGCAGAGAATATTTTGCACTGAATAGCCTCATACAATTCCTTTGCTTTTATCCCTCCAAGAATTAAAAAGTGAAAGACCAAATGAGCATAGAATTTCTCAAATTGGAAGGGACACATAAAGATCAAGAATCACAGAATGGGTAACGTTGGCAGGAACCATCAGTGGAGTCATCTGGTCCAACCTCCCTGCTCAAGCAAGGTCATCCCAGAGCACATGGCACAGGACTGTGTCCAGACAGTCCTTGTGGATCTCCAGTGAGGGAGATTCCACAACCTCTCTCGTTGTGCCAGTGCACAGTTATCTGCACAGTAAAGACGTTCTTCCTCATGTTCAAGCGGAATTTCCCTGTGCACCAGTCTGTGCCTATTGCCTCTTGTTCTACTGCTTGGCGCCACCAAGCAGAGGCTCCATCCTCTCGACACCTTCCCTTCAGATACTTGAAAACATTGACAAGATCTTCCTCCTAGCTGTCTCAGCCTTTCCTCGTAATTGAGGCTGCAGTCCCCTAATCATCTTCATAGCCCTTGACTAGGCCCTCCAGGAGCTCCGTGTCTTTCTTGTCTTGGGGAGCCCAGACCTGGACACAGTACTCCACACACAGCCTCACCAGGGCAGGACCGAGGATCACCCTATTCCACCTGCTGGCAATATTCTTTCTGATGCAACCCAGGACTCCACTGGCCTTTTTCGTTACCGGGGCACACTGCTGGCTCATGGACAGCTTGCTGTCCACCAGGAACCTCAGGTCCTTCTCCTCAGAGCTGCTTTCCAGCAGGTCAGTCCCCAGCCTGTGCTGGTGCCTGGGGTTATTCCTCCCCAGGTCAGCACCCTGCATTTGCTCTTGTCAAATTTCAGACAGTTCTTCTCTGCCCATCTCTCCACCCTGTCATGGCCCTTCTGAAAGGCTGCACTCTGGGGTATGGCCACTGCTCCCAGCTCTGCATCATCAGTGACCTGCTGAGGAGGCATCTGTCTCTTCATCCAAGTGGGACAAAGTACGTGTGACAGGCCTCCAGCTAGACCCTGTGCCACTGAACATGACCCTCTGGAACCCACCATTCATCCAGTTCTCAATCCACCTCACCATCCATTTATCCAGTCCACACTTCTGGACTTTGACAATAAGGGTAACATGGGAGACAGTGTCAAAAAACAATCAAGTCCAACCCTTTGCTCCTTACAGGATTACCTGAAAATAAACTATATATCTAAATCATTTAATGCTTGCCTATGGAGCTTGAGAAATTCCAGCAATTATCTAGGCAGTCATCATAAACATACATAACTCTCAGCTTTCCAAGGTCTAAATGAGAAAAACTAAATTTGTAAAAAACTCTGATGGGTGCAAGATTGAAACATACTTTGGACTAAGTGTTACAGTATGGCTGAAGACATCAAAGACTGCCATTTATTTTTGAGGCTAAAAGCTATTATATGATTTCAGCAGAAGTCTCTGGTTACTTTTGTGTTGTGAAGTACACCATAATTACGTTATTTAAAAGTTGAATGCATGTGTGCTAAAACAACCCAACACGGTAGACAAAAACATCCCTTGAGGAAAACTGCAGTATTATTAGAATGGTAGCTTTAGTGGAAGTTACTCTCCAAAATTAGTGTCTTATTTAATTAGATGAAAAGTACTTAAAAAATGCAGAGAGACTATTATATATATGTGCCAGTCACCTAAAAAATAGCTACATTAATATTATTATTATTATTATTGTTGGGTTTTTTTGTTTTTTTTTTCAGGTAGTCTTGCATTTTCCAGTTGGTGACATTTTAATGTTTTGGTTTTTTTTTCTACACCAAGTTAATATCACAGTCAAAACAATAGGCACAGGCTGCACATCTTTCAGGAGAAGGTTTACACCCTTCACAAGAGAAGTTATGAAGAAAATCCAATGCTCATATTAAATAAAGGCTTCATCCACTGTGTTTAATTACTGAGTAAATATGCACTAGGTGTATGCTTTGAATACAGAAACAATTAATTGCCTCCTAAAGTGAGATACTTCTGTGTTATTTCTCTTAGCATACTGTTGTTTGGTTTTGTATATTCCGCTACCCTGAGCTCTTTTCAAAGGATGGTATAAAAAGCTCAAAATACCGGGTTTGTATATAGAATCTTTCAATAAAGCAATAACTTTAAGCTCTTCCAATATATATTTCAGGTACTACTTTTGGAAAAGTCTGCTGAAGACACTATCCAAAACAGGAGAAAGATCAGTGGATGAAGAAATAGCTTGGTGTTGGCAATTTTCAATGTACCAGGAAGAAAATGATAAACAGCCCAATACAGTACTAAGGAAACGCCACGTGCCAAGTCATTATTCTGTACTCCAGCAAAACAGTGCCTCAGTAAAAACAGGATTGTAGGTCTTAGATCCATATCATGATTAGATGAACCTTGCTCAGAGAACCTTTATATTTCTTTTGTGTCATTTGTGAATTGCTTTGTGGGAATTTGTACTTAGACATGTTAATTTCTCAGGTCATATAACCATTCTACCTATGGAAAGAAATCAAGCATGTATGAATGAAAGCTAAAACTCTTGTTCTTACACTGTGAAAAAAAAGGTAATTTAGTAACTACAGGTTAGAGTGCTGTGGTTTTCAAGCTGTGGTACTTGCATTGTTTGCAATTCACAAAGACTGCTTTGTTAATCCTCAGAATGACATATGAAGCAAAATTAAAGAGCAGAGACTTTGAGGTTAAGAAGAGAACCATTATAGTTCTGTCAGACTAGAGGAAAAAGGGTCAATTAAGCAGAATAATCAAACCTTATTTTAGAATGTGGTGCTGAAAATAAACAAGAAGGACAGTTGTGCATGTAAAGTGTTTATTAAGTGAATACTAGTCATTATTTATTAGTTTAATGCTTATTATGAAATATAGCATACTAATAGTTTGTTAAAACTAATGTTTAGTGGGATACTGTAGCATTCTTAACCAATTGAAGTTTTCATGATTGATATAAATGGACAGAAACCTTCAATGAAACTTGGTCCTTGGTTCCTGGATTTTTGGCAGTCAAATACCATATTATCCTTTCAAACAGAGAGGAATGACAAAGGATGAAACAGCTGACAGAAGAATGTATTTCAAATACATGTGTTTTTAGTTCAAATAAATAAGGATAAATATTATTTCCTTTCCTCTCTTCCTCATGGTTTCTTTTCTTTCTCTTTCTTTCTTTCTTTCTCTTTCTTTCTTTCTTTCTCTTTCTTTCTTTCTTTCTCTTTCTTTCTTTCTTTCTCTTTCTTTCTTTCTTTCTCTTTCTTTCTTTCTTTCTCTTTCTTTCTTTCTTTCTCTTTCTTTCTTTCTTTCTCTTTCTTTCTTTCTTTCTCTTTCTTTCTTTCTTTCTCTTTCTTTCTTTCTTTCTCTTTCTTTCTTTCTTTTCTTTCTTTCTCTTTCCTTTTTCTTTTTCTTTTTTTCTCTCTCTTTCTCTTCTTCTTTCTCTCTTTCTCTGTCTTTATCTCTTTCTCTCTTTCTTTCTCTTTCTTTTTTTCTTCCTCTTTCTTTCTCTTTCTCTCTCTTTCTCTCTCTCCCTCTTTCTTTCAATGACAGAATGAATAGGAAGGAAGGAAAAAACATTATGTAAATAAACAGAGAAAGAAAAGACAAAGACAGCATGAAAAATTATGGACTGTCTCTGTAGTTGCCACTTAACATTTAGATTAAAAAAAAAATAGATGGCCTCAAGATAGAAACCAGATGGATTTAATCTGAAGACACTGAAATGTTCCAGGCTCTTTTGCAAAAATGTGACCTCATTCTCTTGACTTCTGTCTTCCTAAAAGCTGTGTTGGTGCAGACCTATGCTGTTGAAGCAGCTGAGTCAATATGAAGCTTTTACAGAGAGAATAAGGCTTGCTTTCCATTCTTATACAAGAACAAGATAGGCAATTTTATTATGGGAGATCTCTTTCCTGATAACAACAGATTCTGCTGCCATGTTGCGCACACAGATGTGTACAGCTGTTAGCAAACTTATTTAGTGAATGAATTCAACAGACTGTTCTCACTTTGTTTTCAGTTACCTTACCAGAATAAAGTGTCCCTCGAGTAACTGTTAATTCATTTTCCTTATTCTACTCTTGAGATAACTTGTTAAATTAATCCTGTCTTCATTTATTTTATGGCATCTTCATGTTTAAATGCTGACTTTGTGAACATTGGTTTCAGTCACTGTTGCAAAGCCATGACTTTTATGAGCCTTACATATTTTAGATAGATTTACTGTTGACCTTTGTTAAGAAATTGAATGTTTTTCTTGTTAGTAACATTTCTGTAATTGATATTGTTGATATTGTTAGTGCCACCAGGGAACTTCATTTAAATGAAATACTGTGTCTTGGCTGATAATCTCACTTAACTAAATCAGATAATTGTTATTTAATTTTTTTGGGCTTTGAAACAAAATGTATCTTTAACCTCTTCAGTACTAGGAAACTATAAATTGCCACTCATTTCAAAATACACCACTGGTGTAATTCATGGGTTTCTTTTCTTGTTTCCTGTTCCTCACTTTCACTTACCATCAAATAATAAAAGTCAGATAATAATGCTGCTTAAGCCACTGCTATGTGACTGCTGAGAAATACAACATAGTCTAAGATGAACAAGGAAATATTTTTTAATCTTTTTAAAAAAATGCATTCTGGTGCAGAAAAGCAGCATAAATTAATTTATTTCCAGAGAGAAACTGCCTGAACCAGAGGAAGTGTCCACTACAAACTTTTACTCCATGGCATATACAGCCTGGCATACTGACTGTGGAAACTTTCATTTTCTCTAAAGCACAAACTATTCTCACTATCATGCATCACCCCTTTTGTTGTAAATTCAGATTCAAGTGCACAGTTTCAGAGAAACAGTATGCCACTTACAATTTTCACATTGAGGCTGAATTCAACTCAGTCATCCTTAAACAAAGCATATACTAAATGTCCAGTGAAAGCGGTGAATATTTTAAAGCCCTCAATTTATTGAGCATATGGGATGAATTCTCTTTTCCTCCCACAGAAGCAATCCCAGCTTAACATATGGGCTAGTGTATCCGTTTGATGGCCAGTGGAGCCTGCTCGATTTAAATCATATCAGACGATATGGAAGAAATCCCAGCCTGGTGAATGATGCCATTTATCCAACTGCCTCTTCCTTCCTGTTTCTTTCAGTACATCCATGGGCAGAATCACATCACAGTGATGAGATAAAAGAGTGAGTGAGCTCATATTACATTTTCCTATTGTTAGAGTTATTTAATACTTCTTGCTATGAAATCATGTTGATAATATCATCCAATTTGGGACTGAATTTCTACTTTGCTATTAACAACCTCAGTATGAATTTTTTGGCAAGTTTAGACAAAATATTTTGGGTGGTTCTGAAAAATGTTTTGCTTGTATTAAAAATTATTATTTTAGGAAAACTCTAAAACACCACTACTTTGTATGAGCTCCTTGAAATGTAGCCGGTGGAATTGTCTGCACTGAGAACATGCTTCCTAGCATCTGCGGAGAAATTTATGCAACATATCTAGTCAACATATAAGCATTTGAAGCCTTCAAAAAATTGGTAAATGTGCGCTGAGATTTTTTACCATATCAGAAGTTTAGATTTCCCAAAACCCACAGATCCGTGAGGCATTTACCATTTATTCAAGACGCTCAAGGCTTTTATAGCTCAGTGTCCTAGGACTAAGAAATGGAGTCAAGGAAAATAGAGATGGAGACTTCATGGAGAACTTTGGAAGCAGAGTCAGTGCTGCTAGCTGGCCAGGACAGAGCAGAAGGGGACTCAACAATACAGATAAAGAAGTTTTTGGGAAAAAAAAAAATGGAAAACAGTAGAGATTGTTTTGAAGAAAAGAAAGTGAGTAAAACAGTGGGTATAATGGCCTGCAACAAGGAGGAACATTCACAGGATTTGAGAGTAACTAGGCCACGAAGAAGAAAGTAACAATGACAGTAAAGTGGTAGAACTGAAAAAACAAGCTGGAGTGGTTGTGACAGGACTCAAAAAAGCCAGAAGGAACTGTGCCTGCTCACATTCCCTGAAGTCCACATCAGATCCAAGATACCCTCACTGCCAGCAAGTGCAGCAGGTGTGATTGCTATTGCTGCCCCTTGGCTCCAGTGATGCAGGTCCAGGAAGGCAATGCTTTTCATGTCTCAGTTTGATACCATGCGATTTTTAGGGACAGAAAGGACAGAGGAGTCAATGCTTTAGAATGCTTTTTAAAACTTCAGAAAATTTCATATAAAGTACTCACTGAAATTGAGTGAGTGATCCCACTGATTGGTGGGATTATGAGCACACAGAAGTAAAGAATTATCAATATTAAGAGTATTTTCAATTTTGGTCATTCAAGCATAGTGATTAAATTTCTACATTTCTTTTCACCTCATTCTCCTTCAGTATAAAGAAAAAGCTTGATTTGGGCATATTACTCCAGTTGTCAAGTAATAGAAAGGATGCTGATGGGATCTCTCTCTCATCTGTTGCAGGAGTTTGGGGGTGCCACTCAATAGAGCTTGTGGAAGAGCTAGTGGAATAGGGCTAGTGGAAGACCAGAGACAGCCTAGCTCTGAAAGCCATGCTGTGCCAGTATTTATATTTCCAAGATGTCCTGTCACTGCTGCAGCATCTTTGCTGTTTCAGACAAGTTATAAACCAAAGTTTTCATAGGCAGACACTAATGCTGCATTTCTATTTTATGGGTGGCATTTTCAGGCCATATTGAATAATCTGTAAGTGCTGAGCATTCACAGCTGTAAGTGAGGTCAGTGATCCAATCTTCTGAAACTATTAAATTATAGAAAATGCTAATTATGCTGAAAAAACTAGCCATATAGTTTTAAATTAGATACCTAAAATGACTGTACATTTAATAACAAGATTCCCATTCCTCAGCTGGACATCACAGAGTAGGATTGATAGTATTTTTGAATGAAGAAGTCAGAAATGAAGCCACTGGACACTTACACCCTTTAGGCTATTTTGAAATAATTGGCATATAAGTTGTTTACCTCATGGCATAGAAATTTTTGCTCTGAATATTTCAAAAGTTAAGTTTGCAATAACAACAACAACAAAAACATCAACAAAGAAGAGAAACATGGGCAGTGATGCCCAACATGAAGGATGAAGGGCTCTTGTCTCTAAAGCCAAAACTTGTCTAATTATATGGAATAGGTTTCTCAACTGCCCTAAGTTAAGATGGGTAAAACCACAGTTATTCCCTTTCTGATTGTCAGTATTTTATATAAGCAGTTGCTGCATTTGCCACAATGAATGTGAATGTGCAGCCATAGGTGGAGAAGTGTCAGCCCTATCTCTCTAGTAAACCAAGGTTCTTTTTTTTTTTTTACAAAATGCTTTGAAAATTTTTGATTCTCTGGGCTGAAGTCTGAGAAATGCTGAGCAGCCTCTGCTATAGAATAGCATGTAATTCCAGCCTATAATTCACTTTGTGTCCTTAAAATGAAATACATGCCCTGGAAGAATTTTCTCTCATTTCTAGAAATTGCATGATAATTTATTTTTGAAACATACAGACTAAATGAAAACCACCATGCCGCCAAGTATTTTTTGCAGACAAGCAAAGCACTGGAAACCTGGTAGAGCTGTACCAAAATGGAGCACTTTGCTGCATCTAAATGTATTGGCACATCATAAAGTATTCTGCCAATTAATTCTGCCTGAAAGCAGGATTTCTTTGTAGGCTACCTACAAATGTCTTCTTTTCTTCAATTAGTTTTTCTGTTTCTTTGTTAGAAAAAGACAACAAAGGTTTTATATCACACACATCAATCTGAAATATCTAGTCAACATATAAGCCTTTGAAAAATTGATAAATATACACAGAGAGACTTTTTTCCATATCAGAAGTTAATATTCCCAAAACCTACAGATGTTTTAGTTTTATAAAGTCAGAACACATTACTGTCAGAATGAGTTCCTTTATACCTTTGACTAATGGCTGAGCTGCATACCTGCAATAAAGATAACACTAAAGAAAACACTGGCAGGCATTCTCATTTGCAGTGCGTGCAGTGCTCAAACTGCCCATCTGAACAATACGTCAATATAACTATAAGAAATTAAACTAGACCTAGTACAATATCACCCCTATAAGATACCACCAAAAAAAATTATATATATATATATAGCCACCTGTCTTCAATAGTTTCAGTAGATTGGGTGTTCAATACCTGAATCAAATGCCTGCATAAAGCTCTACACAGGCCAGCCCTACCTGATCACACTAGAAATAATCATCAGCATGGCTGAACAACCACGGTTTTTCAGTGATAACTTCATTTTGGATTTCAGTGGGGCACAGTAATTTTCATACAGTGATTTGTCTGTAAATACTCATGGTAGGGCTTTTCAACAAATTGGCTGATTTACAGAAAGCTCTTTCAAGCTTTAAGGATTAAACTTGCTGCAGCTCTTCAATAATCAAAGGTACAATTCCTTGTTATTTTTCTTCCCCTTGAACTTTGGAAATAGTAGACCATAGCCCAGCAGAGACATTTTCTCTGCAAAGTACTTAAGTGTGTTTCTGAAATTCAATAGTCATTTTCTTGGACTCATTATGCTATTGCCTGTAGTTAAATATCCAGGCATAGCTGTAGGAAAAAGAAAGTCTCCCACAGTGGAGGAAAAAACCTATGAAGCAGTTGCTTCCAGAGATGATAGAAACATAAACACAGTGTAGAAGAAAGTATGGTTATATTCTCCTATATTTACAACCCCACTTACAAGAGCAGAGGAAATTATACCCTAGGGACCAGAATATTGCTATGGCTTTGTTTATATATTTATTTTGAACCAAGATCCAGTTTCTTCTCTTGGTGCTTCTGACTCCAAATACATGAACCCTCCAAGATACATTTAAAGTTTCTTCCATTTCAATCAGATCCATTTTAATGGATTTTAATTGCCTCCTGGGGAGGGAATGGACAAAAATGTGTTGGCCATCTGAGCCAAAACTGAAAGGAAGTTTGGTATAGGCTTATTATTACTGTAGATAAAACAGTATTAAAAAAATAACAAATGATTGTATTAGGTTTGCATGGCCAGGTTTTTGTAGCAGGGTGACTGCAGGGATAACTTCTGTGAGAAGCTGCCAGAAGCCTCCTCTGTGTCCAGAAGAACCAAATCCAGCTGGCTCTATGATGGATGTGCAGTTACTGCTCAAGGCTGGGCCAACTAGAAATGGTGGTAATACCTCTGTGATAACAAATTTAAGAAGAAGAAGAAAATTAGTGGGCAGCTGTAATTGTGGCCAGAGAAGAGTAGGTGAGAATATGTGAGAGGAACAGCTCTGCAGACACCAAGGTCAGTGGAGAAGGAGGGACAGGAGACGCTCCAGGGCTGAGATGCCAGAGCTGAGGTGCCCCTGCAGCCCATGGTGCAGGCCATGGTGAAGCTGCTGTGCTCCTGCAGCCCATGGAGGATTACAGGGATGCAGAGATCCATCTGCAGCCCATGGAGGATCACAGGGATGCAGAGATCCATCTGCAGACCCTGGAGGAGACCTACACCTAAGCAGGGGGATGCCTGAGAGGAGGCTGGGACCCTGTGGGAGGCCTGTGCTGGAGCAGGCTCCTGGCAGGGACCTGCAGACCTGGGGAGAGAGGAGCCCACACCACAGCAGATTTCCTGGTAGGACTTGTGATCCCATGGAAGAGTGACCCACATTGGAGCATTTTGTAGATAACTGTTTCCCATGGAATGGACTCACAGTGGAAAGTTCACAGAGAACTACCTCTTGAAGGAGGGAGCCCACACTGGAGAATGGGAAGGACTCCTCTCTCTGAGCAGTGTGAAAAACTTTGGATCAACTGACCATTAACACCCATTCCTCACCTCCCTGCACCACTGGGGAAAGGAGGTACAGAGGGAGGGGTGGGGGAAGGCGTTTTTAAGGTCTGTTTTTACTTCTCATTGTCCTGCTTTGATTTTGTTAGTAATAAATTCAACTAATATGTCTAATTCCAGCCTGTTCTGCCCGTGACAGTATTTGATGAGTGATCTCCCTCTGCCCTTATGTCAACTCATGAACCCTTCATTACATTTTTTCTCCTCATCCAGTTGCAGAGGGGAGGGATGGAGCAACTTTGGTGGATGTCTGGCATCCAGCCAGGGTCAACTCATTACAATTACTTTCTTCATTATTACTATCAAAGAAATAAGTTAGAGTATTTGAAAAAACACTCACTCAGACATTAGGTGAATGAAGTTTTTGCTACTACAAGAAGTAAATATATCACTATTTGCCCCTTCCTTACTGCAGGAAGGATCCTAGCAGAATATTTTCTAGTATTTTATCCTAACTAGTTTTAAAAATCTTGTGATAAATGGCTGAAGCTCCAATGAAGAGGTTAATAATATTTTATGGCTGAACTATATCTCATTGTCTGCATAAAAAATAATAAAAATCCCCTTTTCTCTGTTTTGAATGTCATCATCTTATTCCTCATTATGGATTTAGTCCATCTTGGTGTTTTCATCTAGTATTTATCATCATATGTGAAAATATAGGCTATTCTTTTATCTTATTTTGGTCATTGTTTATCCAGCTTCAGAAAATTAGATTAAGATTTTCAAATACTGCAGGAAGTTTATCCACAGAAGTGCTACTAGAAATCCTCTCAAATCCTTTTTTAAAATCCATTGTACTGCTTTGAGAATTTCAGTCTTGCTTATTAATTTCTGTGGCTTTACTAGCTTTCTTATAACTTCTCTGGGTTCTTTACAAGGTCCTAATACATACAATGCTCATGCAAGGATTCTCAGTTCTATTTCTGTAATTTCTACTATTTTAACTTACTTCTCACTCTGAGCTTCATGATTTCATCTTCATAAACCTGAAGTTTGCTGCTGAATGGTTCACCTGACTGATCAAGCCAACCCAGTTACCTCCTTCCACCATGATGGTTTTCAAACCTGATGAAAATGGGAACCAGGCCTTCACATGGTGTCTAAATTACTGCTAAGGTGGGCTAAGTTGCACTTCATGAAAATCTGATGCTAGAAAGACAAGATGAATCTTTCATCTTTGCTTTTATTACCTTCTAAATAGGATGCAGGAATAAAAGTGCTGCCCAGATTGTATGTATTAGTGTAAAATGCGTATCTTTTCTGAAGTCATCAGTCATCTGTTTAATGATTAAGGAGACATTTAACAAAATCACAAGGAAAAAGTGTATTAGACTACATTCTTGACTTCTTGATTAAGTACATTAAAAATGCTGTGCCAGTTGTTCAGTTGAGCCTTGTGAAAAGTCAGCAGGCTACCATACAACACCCAGAATGGTACAAGTGTATAAATTATGCAGTTTTTGAAAGTTCTATTCCATAACCCTGCTTTACTCTTTGAAATTAAAAGGATAAAAGCAGCATTAAGAGAAAAAATATTATATCTATATAATGGAGAATTTACATTTAACACCAGGTATTTTCAAGCATTTCTCGCATAGTAGGATGTAATCAGAAAAAACATATACCAAGATGCCAAAGCCTTTTTAAAACTAGTGGAAAAATAGCTTCTAATTGCATTTATATGATGTACAAGACGCCACGAATGGGACTCATAGGAAGACAGCACTGTCCTAACATTTTCCAAAATAATCCACACCGAGTTTCTAATATCAGATGAGGCAGAAGTAGGTGGGAGGAACATTCTTGGCTTCATTACCTGCTGATGAGATACAAGTCCAGAGAATGGAGAACCTGTTAAGTTTTTACAAAGGTGAGTCACTTCATCCCCTGCCACAGCAGGGAGCAAAGGGAAAGTGTCATCAGCTATGATACTACCTCAGAATTACAGAAAAAAGAGGAACATTTGTACTTTTCATGACAGCTCATGGAAAGACTCAGTATTGAAAGACTTGAAGGAGCCTCTGGTAAGTACTAAAAGAACTTTCTTTCACATTGTGCCTGTAACAAGAACTATCTACATTTTTCAGGTTTGTCTTGTTTAAGGGAAGTACAGTGGACCATACAGAAATTGAAATAATATGTATTTTCGTGACAAAAACAACGTGGAAATCATGCACTGAATGTAATTTCTCAATATTAAGTGCCCTAGGTTTAATCTTGTTATGCTGAAAAGCATAATAAGCTCCTCCCAGCACATACAATAAATAAATTCCCAGATCTCAACCCAATTTCTTCTGCATTGAAAGTATTGTGAGAAGCTTATTTTGATAATCATGCTGATAAAGCAACAGTTGGTCATAAAAAACCCATATCAGTAAGTTAGATTAACAGTGAAGTACTGGAAATATATCTGTAGTTCAGAAAAACTCAATTTCTCATTTAAAAACCTACAAATATTTCAAACCTGCAAGGTTAGAGGGAGAACTAAAGACAGAGATTTCTCTTTTTGTTTTTACATAAGGTGAAGTATAAGATTATACAATCAATAATTCTTATCTATTTGATGAGGATCCACTGGATATGCATTAGAATTTAAAGAGGGCAGAGAAGGAACATGCTTAGAAAGATCACCCCTATGGCATTAAACACTCTAACCAAAGGGCATAAGGGTGAGGAAAATCTGCTAGAAAGTGTTCTGAATGAGTGATGATAGAGAAATCATAAAGACTGCAGGAACATCAGGCATAAAGGTTGACCCTTCATGCCCAAAGTGTTGGCAGTTGATTAAAAGGTTTCCAGGAGTATATTTTGTTAAGTATTAGTGAATTATGAACAATTACAGCTAATAAATGTCCTATTTAAAAATGACAGAATGTGTGAGACATGGAAAATATTTTCTAAAATACATTGTATCCCTGAAAAAAAAAACAACTGCACCTTTAGCACTATGATATTTAGCTTACAAGTGCTTTAGGGTATCTCAAGACTTCCTTGAAATGAAAATGCTCCATGCTACCTTTAAGGAGTTAGAGACAGACCAGCTACTAGCCATGCAACCCTCTTCACCTGGAAGAAGCCATCATCAGGCAGGGGTACAGAACAGCTCCTTTTATCCTGAAAAAGCTGAAGAAAAATTAAAAGGAAGTCATCACTACCAGGCAGATGTAGGAACTTGGTAGCAGTGACACAAGACTGTCTGAAAAGGCAGGGCACTTACCAAATTTTGCAGACTAGTTCTGTGGTTAGGATGTCCTGCAACTTGTCCTCTAGGACGAGAGGGATGGAGGGAAAAAAAGCCATAAGTACATTTTCTCTCCATGAGCAGCAAATGATAAGGAAGCAGAGAAGACCAGACTTCCAAGGAGGCTTTCCTTTCACATCAGGAGCATGCTGAACCCTGTAATCAGTAGGGGGCTATGGACAACCCAGCCACTTAACAACTCTGTAGATACTTATCATTGCCCTCTGACCAGCAAGGATCTCCACAGCATGCAAGTTTCTACCTGAAGCATTCAGCTTGAAGGGGGGTGGGAATAAGGCCAGGCTCACTAAAGATGAGCCTGGGGGTGGGATGCCAGGGTTAGGAGTAAAATCAGTAGCCCAGCTGAAGTGCAACTACACCAATGCACACAATATGGGTAACAAACAGGAGGAGCTGGAGGCCACTGTGCAGCAGGAAAGCAGTGACACAAATGTGGTGGAATGTGGGTGAGTGCTGCACTGGATGGCTACAAGCGCTTCAGAAGGGGCAGGCAAGGAAGAAGACGTGCGGTGGCTCTGTACATTATAATGGAAGTGTTTTGACTGTACAGAGCTCAAGGACAGTGATAACAAGATTGAGTGCCTATGGCTGACAATCAGGGGGAAGGCTGAAAAGGCAGATATCCTGGTGGCAGTCTGTTACAGACCACCCAACCAGGATGAGGAGGTGGATGAACTGTTCTATGATCAGCTGGGTGATGTTTCATGATTGTCAGCCCCTGTTTAACCAGCCAAATGTCTGCTGGAAACTCATTACAGCAGAGAGGAGGCAGTCTAGGACATTCCTGGAGAGCAGCATCTACCCTGAACTTCTGAAGTACAGATTTTAGTCTATTCAGCATACTGGCTAAAATAAAGCTTTAGAAAGCACCCTCTAAAAACAAAGTGGGTGGTTATAGTTAGTATGGCAGAGGAAGAGGAGAACCTTGGCTTAAGGCCATGGGAAGACCCTTTTCAGGTAGAGTGAGCAAAAACCTCACTCCCATGATCCCCTTGTTCAGTACCTAAATTGTTACCAGAAAGTTCTATGTTCTTCATGTTAGCATTGGTTACCTTTTGCTGCAGAAATTGTAATATTCTTAACCATTCCTTCCCATTGGATCTTTCCCTCAAACCCCGCCTTAATCCCGCCCCTATGCCAAGTGTATAAATATCCCTGCTTTACCCTAGACCCAAGCCTTTGTAACAGACTGTTTTCAAGTTCATCCCTTGTTCAGTGCATGCCATCTTGTTTGTTGTTTTTGCATTAATAAACTTCTGTTTCCGAAGAACTGGATCAGAGCAGTCTCTGTCATCAAAGTTGCCAGGACTGAATCCCCGAGAAACTACTGGGCTCAGACCGGAGAGTTTCAGTGGGCCAAGAAGGCGGGACAGATTTTAAAAAGGAAATATTGAAGTTTCAGAGGCAAGCTGTTCCTATGTGTGAACAGACAGCAGTGAGCTTTCACAGGAACTCAGGGAAAAAAAGAGAGTATATCACCTCTGGAAAAAAGAGTAGGTAACTCAGAAAGTGTGTAAGGATGTTGTTAGGTCATGTAGAAATAAAACCAGAAAGGCAAAAATTTTGCTGAAACTTAATGTAGCCACTATTAGTTATACCAGTTTTAAAAATATATATTAACAGAACGTGGGCCAAGGTAAAACTCCATTCTCTACTGGGCAAAGAGAGAAATACAGTCACCAAACATGAAGGAAAGGCTGAAATATTTACTGCCTTCTTTGCCTCCCTGTTCAACAGTAATACTAGTTATGCTCAGAGCAACTGGCCTCCTGACCTGGTAGGCAGGGACAGGGAGCAGAACAGATGCTCTGTAATCCATGGGAAAATAGATGGTGATTGCTGTGCCACTTAGATGCTCACAAGTCTATGGGGACAGATGGGTTTCATCCTAGGGTGATGAGGGAGCTGGCTGAGGAGCTCACTCAGCTGCTCTTCTGAAGCTGTCCTCAGCTTGGGGGACTCGAGGCAGTACCCTTCCCAAGAGCAACCCTCGGGAGTGGGGTAGCTCAGGAGCAGGTTTGCTTCTTCCTTGCTTGTGCAGTGGTGTGGAGTTGTTGGCAGTGTAAGAAGGAGAAGGATCTTTGGGCTGAATCTCAGAAGCTTTATTAGCACTCAAAGGGATCAGGAGCCAAAGACAAGAAACTTGGAGGGTCCAGGGGTTTTGACAGGATAGCTCAGGGAGGAGTCTAAGGCCCAGGGGCCAATGGCATGAGGGCTCAGGGGAGGAACAAGGGAGGAGCAAGGGGCCTCCATTCAACAGGGATGGAGGGGAGGGAATAAAACATAAAATGAACCAATAGGGTGTCGAGGAGAATAGAACTTTCCAGAATGAGGGTGTTCACTAGGGGATGATTGAAGGGATGATTGAGGGGTCAAGCAACTTGGAGAGAGAGAGAAGGGGAGGAACTTCAGACTGGGGATGACATCATTTTGGAGTTTAGATTTCCCGAAGAGTGTGCTGCCTGTTAGGGGTTTAAACCCTTGTCTCATCACACGGGGCCCACTCTATTTCTCCATGGAACATCCCATGGGATGAAACACTCTTCATTTATCATCAGTCCTGGTTAACTGGAGACGTTCCAGATGAGTGGAAGTTGTCCAGTGTGATGCCTATCCACAAGAAGGGCTGGGAGGAAGATCCAGGGAACTACAGGCCTGACAGCAAGATCAGCCTGACCTTGATGCCTGACAAGGTTATGGAGCAGATTATCTTGAGTGCTATCACACAGGGCACCCAGGGGATCAGGCCCACCCAGAAAGGGTTTAGGAAAGGCAGGTCCTACCTGGCCAGCCTGATCTTCTTCTTTGACAGGGTGACTGGCTCAGTGGATGAAGAAAGGCTGTGGATGTGTCTACCTGAACTTCAGTAAAGCCTTCAATACTATCTCTCACAGCACTCTCCTGGAAATGCTGGCAGCCCATGGCTTGGACAGGTGCAACCTTCATTGGGCTAAGAACGCTGTGCAGCCAAGTGACGCACTTGCCTGCGTCCCGGCTAGCTGGCGATCCACACGGAATGCCGCAACCTCGCAGACAGCGTGTAGAGTGTGGGGACTGGCAGTAGGTAGAGATACCGACTGCCAGTCCTTCCGTGGGTCTGAGAAGATTGCAAGTGTGAGCACAGTCAAGGTGAGGGTAAAGGAGGTGAGGAGGCCATTGGTATGAAGTTCCAGGCAGGTTTACTGAAGGGTCCGAGACAGAAGGGGAGTCCTTCCTGGAAGGCTCAGGGACCGAAGCAGCCCTGAACACCTCCGTGCAAGGGTTTAAAAAGGGGGAGGAATCAGGGGGTGGGTACAATTCAGGGACTGATGAGATAGCTCCAGGGGAGGAGAGGGAGAGGGAGAGAGAGGGAGGGAGGGAGGGAGGGAGGGACGGAGAGAGAGAGAAGGGGTTCACAATGTGGGGTCCAATGGGGGATAAATGGGAGGAGGAAGGGGTCAAACACACCAGTGGGGAACCAAAGAACAAAGAACCTTCCAGAAAAAGGGGAGCGGTTACATTTGACGAGCAGGTTGGGGAGGGAAGGGCCACAATGATTGAAGGGGAACATTTGGGAACAAAGGGCAGGGTTACAATGATCGACAGGGGAAATGGGGTAGGTACATATAACAAGGAATGAACCATTTCAAACATGGGGGAAAAACAAAACACAAGGCAACAGCCAGGCCCAGACACCAGTGATGAATGGTGCTGCATCTAGTTGTCATTGAGTCCCTAGGGGTGTACCCCAGGGATCAGCATTGGGCCCCATCCTGTTCAGTATCTTTATTTATGGTCAGAATGAAGGGACCAAGTGTGTCCTCAGTAAATTCACGGATGACACCAAATTGGGTGGGAGTGTTGGTCTCCTGGAGGATAGGAAGACCCTGCAGAGCGACCTGGACAGGATGGATAGAGGTGCCAAGACCAATGGTATGAGGTTCAACAAGGTGAAGAGACAGTGCATGTGGTCACAATAACCCTAGACAGTGCTACAGGCTGGGGACACAGTGTCTGGAAAGCTGTCCAGCGGAAAAGGACCTGGAGGTGCTGGTTGACAGCAGCTGAACATGAGCCAGCTGTGCCTGAGTGGCCAAGAAGGCTAACGGCATCCTGGCCTGCATCAGCAATAGTGTGGCCAGCAGGAGCAGGGCACTGATTTCCCCCCTGCACTCGGCACTGGTGGGGCCGCACCTCAAGTGCTGTGTCCAGTTCTGGGGCCCTCACTGCAGGACAGACATTGAAGAGCTGGAGCACGTTCAGAAAAGGATGAAAAGGCTGGCAAAGGGTTTGGAGCACAAGTCCTGTGAAGAATGGCTGAGGGAGCTGTTGTTGTTTAGCCTGGAAAAAAAGAGTCTCAGAGGGACGTTAGTGCTCTCTACAATTAATGAAATAAGTTTTTAACTACATCAGGATTATCCTCTTCTCCCAGACATCCAGCAACAAGATAAGAACACATAGTCTTAAACTGTGCCAGGAGAGATTCAGGTAGGACACTGGGAGAAATTTCTTCACAGAAAGGGTAATTAGACATTGGAACGGGCTACTCAGGGAGATGGTGGAGTCACCTTACCTGGTGTTTTTTAAGAAAGGACTGGTTGTGGCACTTGGTGCCATAGTCTAGTTGACAAGGTGGTGCTTGGTCATAGGTTGGACTTGATGATCTTAGAAGTCTTTTCCAACCTAATTGATTCTCTGATTCTATGAACATCTAAACATAAGCAAGAGCTCATCTAGACCCGTGGCCCCTTTTCAGTCTTCACTAGTCTTTTACTGGTAACAATCTTTTAAGGATTAATATGATTTTTACCCTAAATATTTCCTGTCTTGGGTCGTTCTCTGTAATGAGGTCTACATAATAGTCTCTGAACAGGTTTTCTTTAAGGATGTTCACTCGAGTTTAAGGACTTCTTCACCCTCATCTTTATTTTGCATTGACTCTGTCTGTTAAGATGTATGAAATGGAAGGAATCAAGAGAACAAAGTAGGAGAGAAAAGTCCATGTATTGTACTCGCTTTGAAATATATTTGGTTTAAAAAAACCTTACCCTATTCTGAAAAAATAGTTTCAAAAACTGTTTGAGATGTTCTCTTTACTAGTTTCATCAGTGCCAGTAATGGGTAAACAAAAGCTAACCCTTTTCCTGGCACACCTCTCCCTCAACTGTGACAAAGCATGCCAGCTGACGTACAACAGTAAAGGTTCCATCCTTTCACAATAGCAACATATGATAAACATAATTGCATTGAATAGAAAGATATCAAACAAACCCAGGCCCAAAAACAAAATCAAAGAAGTTCTGAAATACTTTGTAGAACTGCTAAGGAGGCATCAAGAAAAGACATAGCAGGAATTTATTCTCTGTGATACTAAACAATCTGTTTTTATTGTTTTAACTCATTCTTCTTCCTTGATGTCATGATTGTGTAGTTCAGCAACAAGTCCTGAGATAACAGAGTAGACTCTGGGAATTGATTTCTTCCAGCTGAGCCACACAGAGCTAGTACTCAGATCCTTCCTCCAGTTGCAGTATGTCTTTTCTGAGACCAGCTTCTGACAACAGCAGAATTATGGATTTTCTGACTTCAACTTACACATTAAAACAAAAAAAACAACTGAAATACCTCTCTCACAGTTCTTATTTTTTTAGAGCTGAGTGAGCATTTAAAGACAAAGCATCTGCCCTTGGTCCAAAGATCTCTTTAACACAGATAAACATAATTTGTCTTTAAGATGTTAAACTCAGAGAAGCTTACCTCAGACTTACAAAAGGTCTGTGATAATTTAAAAAGAAATGCAACATGATAATGTAGAAGTTATCTGCACCTCATGCAAATAAAAAGAACTATCAAGAGCTTAAAGCCTTAAGCTAGGATTCACTATACATCTGCTCAGCTGCCAGTGCTGTCAAAGGCTTCCAGTGCAACTTTATACAAGCAGTTTTCTCTGCGTATTAGCAGCCATTTTCCTTTTTGAAGAAGAAACAGTTTTTCTTCTCATCAGTCATCTGTCACATCTATTTAGTTTGTAGAGGACTGAGAACAGGGACTCTGTATATAGAGTAGGACAGTGATTTTTGTAGTTTTTTGTCAATACTGTGATAGATAAACACTTAGTCCAATATGTACTAGCTTAACCTGATTTGGTGAGGATTTTTTTTTGTTAGACATCTCATGGAGTTTGCAGTTTTACACTCTGACAAGTGTCTACAGACTAGGCAGATGCATATACATGTGGGCTGAAGAATCAGTCAAGAGAGGAGAAACAGCAGTATTACAGTGGTCTCAACAGTTGTCCATGTGTCCATTTGCTTTGAAGAGTCAAAAGATTTTGAGGGTCCAGCAGTATTATTTATCAATAAAACACCGCTGGGTTTAAATTCCATTTAGGAATAAATAATAGACCTTTTGAAATAAAAGCAATGAGAGAAAAAGAGAAGAAACAGACTTCCAGGACTTGAATTACTTCAGATCTCCTCTGGGATGTGGAAAGCAAGATGGGAAGTGTCAAGAAAGTGCAGAAGTAGCATCATTTCTTCTTATATTAAGTAGGACATAACAAGAAAGGTATGTGATGCAGAAGAAGGAGGGCTGTTGCCAGATGCATGACCTCCAGCCATCATCTACTCCTACAAGACAGCTGAATTTTTCTATGGTATCACTGCATTTAGTGTTGAATTATCATTAAGCTGGTGGCAGCTCTGGAATGGGTCTGCCTTTGTGGGTTAATCACTCTCCAACTCAGCTTTTGACAACAAATTCTCCTCCATGCCATCGAAGTCTTGTGGACAAAACCATCATTCATATGAACTTTTTTCCATAAAAAGTTGCCATTTTAAGAAACTGGTATTTTCTGCTAAAACAAAGAAACAATCAAAAAGTTTTTGTTAAAAGAAATTCCCATGTAGCTCCTTTTTTTTTGTCCCTATGCAGACGACAGCCTTACTCAATGTATAGAGGAGAGCTTGCAGAGTAAACAGTTATTCACTCTTTTGCTTTACCTTCATTCTGGAGTGTGCAGTCCAAACCTTTGTTTATTTTCCACTATTTAAACTTTTCTCTAAAGCCAGACTCATTAATTTCTGCATGTGCTTTTTATATAGTTCATGAAAGTGCTTGACAAACAGGATTTTATTTTTCCAGTATTGTGCTGAAAGTTGAGACAGAGGGATTAAAGTCAAAAGTGCCATTTGTGTTGAGTGCTTGATCTGATATTTCGAAAACTGGATCTCGTAGGCTAGGTATTGTTACGTAGGGCTTTCTGTATTTGCAGCTCCCTCCCACCTGATTGCAGGTAGGGCAGTCAGCAGTCAGGATTTCCCAGTTGCTCGGAATCCCTCTTGGGCACCCAGCTAAGAAGGAGCACAATCAGGAACCAACCACAGAAGGTACTTAGCCTGGATAAGGGTTGAAGTGGTGGTCAACAAGAGAGAGGACTGGTTACCCTGGATGGCCTGAGGGTTCTGCAGCCTCCTTCCCAGTACAGTACTGATTTTTTTCACAGGACATAGCCCACATCCAACAGTGTGTGAAATCTCATGTGATCCCCTAGCCAGGGGACTTCTAAAGACCACATCTACTGTATTTCCAACTAATTTCTCCTGGTCTTTGGTGATATGAAGTTGTTTAAGGATATTGCAATTTGACCAGCCTTGCTTTTTTCTTTTCATTAAAATGGTGCAAAATACTGCTGTGTCATGTAGACTGACTGTATATTTTGCTGACCTTAGAAATTTTTGCCAGTAACCTCTAAAAATTCTCAGTGAAGCAGCCCCAAGGCTCAAAATTTTTGCCATATACAAAACCAATATGTTTTGTTAGTTGGGTTTTTTCCTCCCCTAAAGCAGAAAACTCATTTTTCCTAGAAATTTCTGAAAACAAAACTATTTTACATGTCTATTTAATATGTTGGAAAAAAATGCACCAAAGTAGACAAAGTTCAGTAAAGTTTTAAACCAGTGTAGATAAGGTGTTTAAAATATGACATAAAAGGGAACGATTTGTTCTGGCTATAACAAACAGAACCTGAAACCAGAGGGACTTGGGACAGAAACGAAAAGGACCGTACCAAATTGTCATTGACTTCTTACTTCAAATACTTTTGTTAACACTTACTACCATTAGCACCCCCATGCATGCTACTGTTGTGTTGTGCTTAGAGTGGCACTAACTAATCGTAATTACACAGTATCATATTCCCACCTTCTCTCACCTTGTCAAAGCTCTGAATAGAGAGAGCATGCCCTTTGCCAGCCACAGAGAACCTCAGAATTTTATCCTCAACTGCTTTTTTTATTTGTCACCACGGTCAACTTACAGCTCTCCTCCCTGCTCTTGTTTCACCTTTTCATATCAAAGCCATCTTTCAGTTCCAGAAGGATGGTAGAAGTAGGTAGAAGTAGGTGGAAGACACATTACTGTCTCCCTACCCAATTGTTTTTACAGTTTTGTTTTATCTATGGGACACAGAATAGGTGTATGTGTTGCAAGATATTAAACTTACCTCTCTTATAGATAAGAATAACACAGATTTTAAGACCCTCTAAGCTGCATTTATAATGTTGAATAGTTTCTCCTTTTGAGACACTGGTAACCTTTTCTGCTTCCTGCTAGCAATTTCTTGTTTCCCCTCCCCCACCTCCCTTACCCTTTAAATGGAAACACAAGTCTGCCATTTAATAAAACCCCAATAATGATCCTGCTTTAAAGGACAAGGGCTAATCACTTACTGCTTAACATTCCAGACACATGACAGTGGAGGAGACTAAATCAGTTAAACAGCAAGATGCAGCACAACTAATTTTCATGTAAAAGGGGGTGATTGCCTTCCTTTTTTTTAACCATTGTGATTTTTTTAAGCTGTTAAAGCCCAAACATTCTCGTCTATCAGTTTATGAATTATTAATAAAAAAAGAGAGAAAAGAGGCTTTCTTTTTCTAAATATCATCTGCTAAGCCACCACAGACTGAAGTGCCTCACACTGATTCCTGATTTACATAGTCCCAGTTGGAAGTTAATGAAGACTGCTGAGCCACCTTTCAACATGCAGATAAACCTTCATGTATTTAAAAGCAGGGAATATGTGCTTGTTGCTGGCAAATTATTCATCTAAGATCTGAAGTTTCTGACACCGCCTGCGTCAGATAAACTGTCACCCAAATTGCAAACTAATTAGTGATTCAAACATTTTTGAGCTGATTGATGACAGAATAATTTACGCTTGTTTCTCAGTTTCCAGCTGGCATAGGCTGCTGACTGGAGCCCTAATTAACGCTAGTACATCAGTCATGTTCTGCCAAGGCAGCACATACAATTAAAAGGCAGTTTAAATGGAATATCACATTAAAAAGGCTGGTAGATGCAAATGTGAGGAAACAGCACTTTAGGATAAAATGACAACAGAACCCCAGAAACCAAAACAGAATGGAACAGGCTTGGGGTTTTTTTGTTGTTGTTCTTGGGGGTTTTTTGTTTGGGGTTCTTTTTTGTGGTTTTTTTTTGTTTTTTAATGGATAAGTAAATTGTTTTCCACATAGGCTATTTAGCAGAATAAAAGAAGTGTAGAGGCAAAATATGCACACAAAATTCTTCATAACAAGTTTTAGCTAGATGCTATCTCTTAATACTTGTTAGAAAATTGATGTGTACTTGCATTTTGGATATCAACTCTGTAAAAACAAAATATAGGGCATCTAATGGTGGCTGTGAAGTTATTTACAGTGATAGTATAAGACAAAACAAATATCAATATGCATTCTTGTGAGAAGCTATACTGAAGCAGCCTTAATTCTTTTTTTTCAAATAACGGAAGAACTAATCCAAAACTCACAAGTCAAGGGGAAACTGGATGTGGGATGGGGAGGAGTGTACTGCAAATATCTAGGCATCCTTATTCTTATTTTCAGGTGAAACTGATAGATTTTGATAACAGCAGTTCTATACAGTAAACACACTATAATTTCTAGGGGTATTCCCCTGATTAGGTCATTAAATATTTTGGGAAAAAGTAGTTAATGTATCTATTTTAAATAGTATCGTTATTGCCATGGGTACAAATACAACCTGTGACCTGATTATGTGTCAGGCACATATTGCAGCATGCAACACAGAAAGACAGTCCTTTTCAGTGTTACTGTTAGGCAGCTGTTTAATTTTATTAGGTCTATTTTATTGTATACGTATTATAACCATGACACTTGTATATCAGCCCTTCACTGAGTATTAAGCAGTCAGGTAAGAGAAAATGCATTTTGTCATCTCAGTACAGCTAAGTGAGGATAGCCGTAACTTGTATTCTCATTTACATTTGAAGTACGAGAGCGCTGGCTGTTTGAAACTGTTCATCAGGCTAAGGACAAAAACAGTCCTCCTTGACACAACTCACAAAAAGTCTTAAGCCTGAAATGCCAGACCCCTGTTGCAATGAATGCTGCATATTTGATGACATGGTTTATCTTACTCAATGTGACCTCTGTGGGGGGAATAGTTTTCATGAATATAAACAGCCCTGGGGCTCATACGTTGTCTGTTAAGGTGTTTCTGAGATTATCTATAGCACATGACAGATGAGCCCTTGACTCTTACAGCACTCAAGTACAGAACAAAGAGAAGTCACTGTAGTAACCACAGACAGGCCTGGAGACTGGAGATGTGTGAAAGCAGTCCATTTGTTTCTAGGAGCACAGCAGACTGAAAGCTTACATCAGTCAGTGCAGTCACATTTTGCTGTCATATGCCATTTTGCAATGCCATATATTTTCACCTTTAAAAATTTTAGATAAGTAATAATTTACATTGGTATAGTGACGACGGGTTCATACATTGGCTTTGACAGCTGAGCTATTTTAAGGCGCTTTGCAAACCAGTGAATTGGAGATGAGGGGTGAAACTCACCTTAGACACAAATAAGCCCAAGTTTTCTGACTTTGCTAGAGTTGGGTGAGATTTTTGCTTTGAGGCATGGTGAAGGCCATGTGCTCCTGACCCTGCTGTAGCCATGAAGGAAGTCACCAGAAAACCTTGGGTTTTAGATGCCTCATCACATAACTTCTGCTGATTTGACTGACTGTCTGACACTAAGCTCACCGGTAAGCACTGAGAGTGCCTAGGGACAGCAAAATCCCAATGGGCATGGCAGATGGGATGCCTAGCAGCTGGTAGAAAGTATGAGACTGGAACCATCTGAAAATGGAGTATTGGGATGGTTAGCCAAAAGCAAAACAGCCGTTGTCAGGATTGCTATATAGGATTTAGGGATGTAAATTTTCACACTCCCACTCCAACCTCCTCTTTACAGATCTGTTTTTTACAGCTTCATGTATAAGAAAAATATTTTCTTGTCAGTTGTAGAACATGGTTTAGGACAACAGGATTATGCTGTCCTTTCTAAAAAATATGTCAAAAGCATCACTCTATTAGCAAACTGGTAAGAAAGAAAACTACCAAAGAGTTTTATTAAAATCTTACATTGAAGAAATAAGACAATTTTATAACATTTTGTGTTTCCAGTTGGAAAGCATATTCTGCATAGTGCAGGGCAGATTTTGATTTTCATCACAAGACCTTTCTTACAGATCTCATATGAATTACTTGCAATCTGTAGTAAACAATCATCTACACAGAGCATTGGAGAGTGGAGTCAGAGGTTGTGGGTTAAACAAGTGGAGCAATGAGTGTTTCTACTACTGCAGAAAATGCCTGTCTCCATGCTGCTGCTATCACGGCAGTGGCTTGTTACATCTCCCCAGAGAAAAGCAGTTCCTTTAAGAGGAGGAATTCTGAATTCCCTCTGGAACCTCAAACTTTTAATGTGCAGTGTAAATTCAGCAAGTGCTAGCCCATTTGCGTTTATAACATATTAACCAAGTGCAGTATCACGTCCCCAGTGGGGAACCCAGAAAAGCCTGAATGCTCAGACTCATATGTGTTTTCTCTAAAGCTCTCTATCTAATGCTGAACACATGCAAATCTTTCCAATATGAAATGCCTTCTTCCCTTTTAAACATTTTCCCCTCAGGTTTCCTAATGTCAAAGTTTACTTTCTTTGCCAAGAATAGAGCCTATACAATTAAACGTGATCATAACATGATTTCCTATGGTAACCTAAGGGACAGAAAAGCATTCAGGAAAACAGGTTGGGAGGGCTATTTAAGGATTTTGGGTTTTTTAAGAGATTTCTTAATATTCTCTAAGATTAAAAGGAAATTCTAGATATCAGCAGAGTTTGAATAAATACTGTGGGAATAGAAATAAAGATAGTGTTGCACTGTCACACTGTGCACCTTAGAGAGCTAATACAGTTCATTGTTTTGCCACAGACTTATGTGACCTTTGGGAAGTTACTTATTCCAATGGCACCTCATTACCCAATTTGTAAAGAGGGTAAAACGACATATTTTCTCTATAATAATCTTAGCTGTTCATTTGAACTTGCAAAGTACTAACTTCTCTTCAAGATGTGGTTATATACTCTTTGGTGGTTAGCTTGAAAACTCTTCAGCATTGTCTCTGAATATATGAATAACTACAGTGAATCATATTTGTAATTTTCACCTGCAGTTACATGTAGGTGAAATGACTAAAAGTTTCCACAGACTTGGACCATTGCAGTTGTTTTTTGAACACATATTATTTGAACCTTGCTACATCAGACTCTCTCAAGATTTCTGAATATTTTTTAACATAGAGGATTTATTCACAGGAGGTATATTTTAAAAATGCATTTTACTTAGGATAATCTTAGTTTTTCCACATATTACTCTCTCATAAATGACACTCTTCTCAGAAGTATTCATCCTATGGTAGGAATCAAACCACACATGGCTCTATTTCATTGTGTATTATCTAATGAGAACTGTCACGATCAACAAAATCTAATTTTTTTCTGGCCCCATGCAACCATAAAGGAGTACCTCATTGTCATCCTTCATCCTTTAAATTTCCTTTAGGCCTCATTTCTTATTCTTCTATACTTCCAGAAGCAAAATGTTAAAAAGTATCTATCAATTTGGCCTCTGCTCTGTGTGATTTCAATCCCCAGTTATGTCAGTAGGCATCATGTCCCAGGGGTGCTTGGTTTTAAACCAGGAGCATCTCAACAAGAAGGTGGTGACCTGCTGGAAATAGTAACACATGAAAGAAAAACTAACCCTGATGTACACCATGAGTAAAATGAGAGAAAAATGGGAGGGAAAGGAAAAGGAGGTAAAGATCTATGGGAAGCAATGATGTCGAAAAACACCTCATAAGTGTATCAAACATACACAAAGGACAGATTAAAGAAAGTGCTGAGCATTTCTGGAACATAGTACAATGCAGATGATCACGCACTGGGACAGACTGCCCTAAGAGTTTGTGGAGCCTCCCTCACTTAAGATATTCAAGAACCATCTGGACACAATCATTTGCCATGTGCTCTGAGCAAGGAGTTGGACCAGATGACCCCATTGTGGCCCTTACCAACTTTATACATTATGATATTCTGTGATAATACTGCAAACCCCAAGATATAGTATGCAGTATTAGCAGTAGGCCAGTCAGGAGCACAAAGAAAGACCTGCTACTTCTGAATTGGAAACAAGAGTTGGTTCTAACCGGTATTGAGATCACTCTTTGACTGACCTGGATACCTTCTTTTTCTTTAGGTTTTGCAGTTTGTTCTTCAGTGGTACATTTCATTGTAATATGTGATTCATATAATACTCTGTCACGCTGAAGAGGTCCATTAAAGCAGTTACTGTTGATGAATCATCCCCTTCTGTGTCACTTAGGGTGGTCTGAAGGTACAAAATTTGATTGCATCTCACCAGCACTTAATGCCAAGACAGAACAAGCTATCCCTGGACCATGCAAGAGATAATACCAGTGCTAAACAGGAACACGCATTAGCAATCACAATAGAAGTAACAAGTAGCCTAGAGGCTTAATATAGATAATAGGAAGCTCAAAGAAAAACAGATATCCTGCCTTTGCAGGAACAAGGCTGTTTTTAACACTCTGCAAAATAATGGTACTATTCTATCCATTCATTTTGACAGAATTATATTGGTTTTATGAAGGTGTAGCTTAGAAAAGAATTAGGTTTGTTGTCCACTTGGGAATAATTCATGGTATATTTATAAAGCATAACAACAAAGAAGCTGAAAAAAACCCCAAACAAGCAAAGAAACAAGACTCTCAAGTATAGAAACAGCTATCTAGAAAAGCAGTAGTTTGTATACATACACAGAGGAGAGAGGGAGATTCTGCCTCCTGAGATGCTTCCTTTAATCATTTGTCTATCAACCTCTTCCATCTTTTAATCCATTGCACCTCCTGAAATTTTACGGATAACTTTTTTTCCCTTCAAAAGGTTTTGCAATTCATACCACTACTTTCCTTTTAAAGTGGCTCAAATTTTTTTGTCCCCATCAGTATCTTCTCTCCCTTGAAATGGCAGCCAGTGGAGGAAAAGGAGCCAGCTCCTGCCCTGACACCTTGTAGTTGTTGCAAAGTGAAGGTCTCTTTCCTTTATTCAACCACAGTTCTGCAGATTTTACATACCAGGTACCATGTGTATACCAAAGCTTTATAAATAGTTTTTCAATAACATACCATATTTTAAAAGTCATAATATTAACTGAATGTATTCTCGATGGACGAATTCAGTGAAATTAAACTTCCATCTTTCCTCCTCTCCTCAAGTCTTTTATTTCTATCATTAATGACTTTCAGACAAATAACCTTGGCACTGTTTCAGCAAGGGACACCCTAAAAATCAGGAGGGATGTGGAAAACCGTGTGCCTCTCATAACCAGAAATAATTAATATCTACAGTACATGAAGGCTTTCCATTTTTCCCATCTAATGAAAAATTTGCTGGTAGAAGAAAGCAATTGTGTGTGATTACACTGTTACATGAACACATGATTTTAGGTCACACATAAGTACATGTGTGTGTGTTACAAGTACATACACAAAGATATGAGCATATGGTCATAACCTCATCTGCTATAAATTACTGACTTCAATGGAATTGCATTGCTTCACATTATCTGCTGATTTGGTCCCATGTATGTGCCTCTATATATGATTATATTCCAAAGTGAGAAGCATTCTACATTCTAAAATTGTTTTAGGTCTGTTGGCTGAAATCCAAGTCTGGATAACAGGAAATTTGCAGTAGACTTTACATAGCAATTTTTTATTTCTAGTTTTTCAGTAAATCACTTAATATGAGAAAGTATTTATACTACTGTAATGCATTAAATACTTGGTGAAAAATATTATGGAATGTAGGTGATATAATGGTTTAAACATTAGTATTCTGTGCTTAAAAGTGTTCATGTTGTCTAGTAAGTTTTTCAGGAATCAGTAACTGCATCATGTATCATGCATTGTTGACTAAGTGCCAAAAGGAGATTAAAAACTACTATTTTTTCATGGCTTTTAAACACAGCTAGATTACCAGTGTTTTACAAGAGCAGCATATTCACTCTGATAAAAGTGATAATTTCAATTTATTGCTGATGGCCAGTCTATTTTCTTCCCCTTGAAACAAGAATGAGTATTTTTTTACTGGTGAAGGATTATTATTTATCCCAGTGGAAATATGAAAAGCTAACAAAGGAACTCTATTTTTTTCCCCATTTTCTAATCACAAGTACTACTTGCCTAGTCAACAAAATCTTATTCTCAGGTAAATCAATCAGTAATCATTCCACAGAAGTAATTAGAGCTGAAAAAAATCTAGGCAAGAGTAATAAAAAAACCTACTGAAGTTAAGATATTAAAAAAACCCTGGATCTTTGTTGTTTCTTTTTGGTGCTTTCTGTTCAGATCAAATGTAGGAATGTTTACTGGTAACAATGTTAGAGGAAAACGGCAAATTAAATGAAAACTGAACAATGTCCATGGAAAAATAATTCTGAATGTGTTTAAACTAGAAGCCTAAATTTAAACATATAATTCCATTTACCCTCCAAGAAAAGTCCACATCTTTCCCCCCAAACCTGGTCCTGTTCCACTGCTTGTTTGCTGCTACTGTTACACCGCTATGTTGTGCCAGTAAAGGATTTGTAAAGTAACAGAGTTGGGAGCCTAATACAACTGAAAATGACAGTAAACGGGGGGAAAAGAGGAATTTTTAGCTAATTGGTTTATCAGTAGGGTTTTCTTCAAGGCGGTGCAGCTAGTTGTGGTGGCACAGTACAGAAGCAGGGCACATGAACAAGGACTTGGCAGAAGAGATGGGATGGCTGTTTGGAAATAATGCTGCTTTAAATGAATATCAACTGCAGAGTTGTTCTCATTTTACCAGCAAAAACATATATCACTGGAATTCATCATATCTATTTTTTACAACTAAATCATAGAATATTCTGAGTTGAAAGGGACCCACCAAGAGGTTCATCAACCTCTTAAGTGAATGGCCCATAACAAGGATTGAACCCACAACCTTGGTATTATTAGCACATTCTTTAGTCAGCCATGCTAATTTCATAACTAACCATTGCTGAAAATTTGAATACCCTTTAGAGCAGTCTCATTGAGATCAGGCTGTGGCAGTAATTCTTATAAGGTGATCCATGGATCTGAGATCAAGAGAATTTGCTTATGGTTTCCAGAGAACTGATTTTAAAATGCTACATTTCCCCCATAATGCATTAAATGAAACCACTACTGGTACGAGATGGAATACAAGTATCAGGAGTGTTGGCAACCTGCCCTCCATGCGTAAAGTATCTAGGACTTACAGTGTACTAATCTGGAAGATTTTTAGAAGAAAAACATTGGTTCTAGGTCTGCTATGCCACACTGCCAGATATTTTTCTCCATGTACAGGTGAAAGAGTACAGTATGTGCTTTACAGTATGTGTAGTGTTTTAATTATAACATCCACCTCAGGGCTGACACCCTCTACCAGAAGACCAAGCTACACTGCTGCTAATGGTATCGTCTTGAGTGGGCCAAGGCTTTCTATCCAATCCTTGGAAGAGTTAAAAGAGAACTATAGCATGAGAGAGAGATGCTTTCACTTAAAGTCAATTTAAAAAAAGAGTAGCTATTCACAGAAATGGCAAAGGAAGAAATTTGTCATTTTCTCATTCCATCTTACACACAATTATTTGTATGAATAGTACCACTGAAGTAAAATTTACTATTTGGGTGTTTACCCATTCACCAAGGAACAGATACAATTCAAATAATTTCATGTTGGAAGTGTTTTTATGAAAAATCAGGTTTTTCTAAAAGCAGCTCCTCAAAGGGAAAAATATTCAGCCAAATGTGCTAGGTATCTTTCTCCCCAAATTCTAAAACAAAAAAGGAATTTGGTGTTTATACCACCAGTGTTATTATCTGTTATTACTTACGTGTAGTAGTTTTTTGTCTTTAGATTTACATTTCTAACTTCATTACACTTTAATTCCCTTCTTCTCCAATTCCCAAATTTCTCCCCTACCAAGAAACAGATGTACCACATTCTTGTTTTCATCTCGTCTATCACTCACTGTTTCCCTAAAGCAGAACTAGGTGTTTAATTTTTCTAATTGTGTTGACAAGTTGAAGTCAAAAAAGTTGCAGTATATGTTTCAGGAAGAGGCAATCTATCCTTAATCCTCAGTCAATCCGTACCTCCCCAGACTGCCACTATAGATTCCCAGCTCGCTCTGATGCCCGGCTCGTGCCAAGCGCCGTTCCCGAATCTGCCGGCAGTCTCAGGCAACGGTGCAGAGCAGGGCTCTTCTTCTACAGCTGCAGATGTTGTAGTGTCGAGGTTTCGAAGCAAGAATTCAGAGAAGGCTCTTTCTCATTTAGTTTCTCAGGTTTATTGTCCCAAGCAGGGGGGAGCGAGAAGAGAGAGTGAACCAAAGCCTGCGCTTACTTTTAAAACGGGCGGGGGGAAATTACAGTTCTTTAACCAATCAGGATACAGTGGGGAGGGGCGTGAGGAGGGACCCACGACCCAACACCCTGTAGGAAAGGCATGGGGAGTGGAAAGGGTCACCTGGACCAAGTGGATGTCAAGGAATAGGGAATTCTCTAGAACTAGGGGTAGGAATCAGAGAGAACTGACATTATGTAAATAAGGTAACAGGTGTGTCCACGGAGTGACTGACAGCAGGACTAGGGAGAGGAGAACCCGGGGTAAAACCAAACCCAGGGGTAACAGGAACAAACCATGGGGAGAAAGACCCTCCACCCCACCAGACAAATGGGGAGCGTCTTTTCTAAAAAACATTTTTTCACAGAGATGCCATAGGATGGTCATTAAGAGAATCACAAGGTCAACTCTCTCCCTATTGCCTCAAGAAGAGCCAACTAGTATGTTATATAGGTAATGCCACTCAAAATCAGAACAAGCCTGTAGAAGCTTATGTTTCTCCTTTCCTAATTAAAATGCCACAGACAAGTGTTCGAAATCATTTGAAAAGATGCAACAATCTACTCAATTTGTTCTGTTACTGAAAGCCAACTCTCTTTGGAATAAAAATTTACTAATTTTAGTTTAAAACATGTAGGAAAAGAATGTACTTTACTACCAAGACATTTGTCTGAGCCAATATGATAACTGTTGTGGCCTGTTTAAGTGCAATACTAAGTGAACAGTGCTTCAAAGATGCTTCAGAGAAATAATTTTTAAAACCTAGAGTTCTAGCATAATCTGTCCACTCTTTTTTCCACTCTTCTATATACCTTCCTACCTACCTTTCCTATGCCTGCCATTTTTAACATAAACAGGTCTGACTGTTTCCAGTCCCTTTTCATATAAGCAGTTTTCATCAGGCTGATCTTTCAGTTCTCTTTAGCTGTCTCTGAAGTCCTTCTCTTTGACAGACCATTCCTGAGGTAGAGTTACCCACATTAGTTACTGTACCCCATAAATTTGCACCTTGTCATTGTGATGTTTATTACATCATTTGCTAGCCCATTCTTCCTTTAGCAGAAAAGATTAGTACTACTCACCCCAAAAAGGAAGTGTGACAGAGCACTGTTTTGTAAGGGAAAACACCATGGAGAACTCAGGATGAGAAAGAAAATTGTATGAAACCCACAGCCTACAAGATATGAACACACTAACTCCAAGCTATGAGCATATAGAATCTTTTAGTCCTACCAGCAGCATGTGCAGGACAAGAAAACAGACATGAACAGTAAAATGTCATCTATAAATGAATACACTGATCTAAAGTCCTATCTGCGTGGACATGCTGATCCTAAGCCAAGCCACAGCACAAGAGGTTGTGTCTTCTCTATTTGCTGTGAGATTTTCATGACAAGACAGTTAACAGTAATCCAGTTGAGGAAATAAGAATTTGATGGGCACAAATTCTCTTCCTTAAAAAAAGGGAGAAAAACCCCAGAAACCTTTCAACCTGAAAAGTATGAAAGCCTGAAATCACTTTATACCTCAGGCTTTCCAAAGTGAGAGATGCCAACATTATTGTCACTGACAGAGCCTGACTGAGGAGGAAAATTTTTGGCAGAGAAAAAGATCTTGCCTCCCATTTCCACTGCTCAAAGCAGTGGTGTCAGTATTTTAAGAGCCGGTGTCCATCAAAAAAACAAAAAAAATCCATTACAAAATAAAAGCATTGATCCAGGAGTCTGTAAGAATAGAAGTAAACAATGCAGGTATCAATAAAAGATTCTGACCTGAAAGGAGTATTTAACCTGGAGGTAAATGATACTGTTTTTCTGTTGTGCAAGGACAATATTTGAATGTTTATTTTCCCAGGAAGGGTCCAAGCTTTGTTGCATGTTTACTAAGTTCTTTGCACAACAGAACCCATTCAAAGCCAGAAGTAAGACTGTAACTTATGTACAGACCAACTGTGGTGAGATCTCTTCAAGTGCTACAGCCTACTCAGTCTCTCTTAAACCATTTCTCAATAGGCACTGTCGCCTTTTTGGTGCAGATGTCAGTAGCCCTTATTTAGCACTTCCAGTATGCTGTGATTTCCAAAGCTGCATTCCCCACATGTACCTACTCTTCATGGTGCTGAACTACATTGAAACCCATAAAGTAAGAGCCAGACCCGTAAGGAGCCAAGCCCAGTTCAGTCATGCCATGAACAACACAGTTTTTCAGGAGCAGCCAGGACCATTCCCGCAGGCAAATCTTTCACCATGTCAGGCCATGGAAGGAAGAGAGGAATGAGGAATTATATAATAGAAGTGTCTGCCTAATTGGGAGAGGATGGAAATTCTGTGTTGAGCACGAGGTATTGTGAAACTGAGACATCACTTAACTTGAATGAAAGCAATGGCAGAAGCATCATGGGGTCCTTGGGGACCTCCAGTTATTGCCCTACAGGGCTTTCAATGGGAAACAGCTCATTCTGCTCACCATGAGGCACTGAGGTGAGAGCAGTGAATATCAGAACAGTATTTCAGCCTCTTTGAGGGAGCAGGGCAAAGCCTCTGAAACTGGAGGCTTGGCAGCATTTTCTGAGTCAGCATGCCCAGCTGATGACATTTACCCGGCTGCTAGTCCAGCTCTAAAGCACTGCTGAATTTATCCAAAATGTAAATCACCAAGCTGGACAAAAATATGTAAGCTTCAAATATCTCACAGAGTCACAGGGCCAGCACCAAGCTCTGGGAGTGTGAGAGAGGGCAGGGACATGGAGGACAGAAAATGGTTTAGTTAAGAGGATTGAAAGAAACAGACAGAAGGACAGAAAAGAAGGTGAAAGTGGCTCAGAATAGCAAACATGTTGAGCAAATGGGGAAAATAATGTAAAGTATGAGCAAGGCAGAAATGCCAGTAATAAGGCAGTGTCAGAGTCAGAAAAGAAAGAGATGTAAATGACAGCTGACAGGTTCTGAAGAATAATGTAAACTTTTTATGTGCTGTGAAATCACAGCATCTTAGTCAAAGGATAACAAAAATATATGATTGTTGCACCCAAGGTAAGAAAAAGGAAGGAAAAGTATTAAAACTAGGTCAGAATTATTTTCTTCTAAAATTCTGCATCCATCTAAATGTTATACTTCCTAGCCAGATATCTTTGGAGCATTATTTCTAATAAAAATTGCAAATATTTTAACTATACTTAATAATATATAAAGCTTACTAATCTAATAGATATATATTAACTATTACTATTATTATCATTATGGATATCTGATTTTCAGATTCATAATTCACTTGCACGGTGGTGAAACACAGGTAGGTTGATCTGAGCTGATGCCATTTAACCAGTGAGGCACCAGCATCAGGACTCTTCTATCAGAAGTTAACTGTATTGTCTCTACTGTGGGAATGGCTGTAGCTTAACCACAGTATCTCTGCTTTTCCACAGAGGTGGCAAGCATGGCGTGTGTGGTCTTAGCCTGAAGAATTACAAAGCAAGCCAATGTGAGACTGCATCACCCAACCAAGACTATGCACTGTCTCATACAGGGACAGGGTGCTTCCAGTTTGTCTGTTTGTAATACTATCTCAATAGTCAGGTAAATACAGCTCACAGCAAGCAGCTACTTATACACTGGTCTGCTGTTCTCCAAAGTACAGTGAGATGAATTTTAAACAACAGAGCCAAAAGAGATTATCCCTGATAAGATATAATTACTAAGATGACTATACAACTCCATAGGGTTCTCAAAATACACTTAGAAAATAACAGTCCGGTACTACCATGTATTTGGAATCGTACTGCAAGGGTGTGAGTGATTGGAATGTTAATGGTTAACTACTCAAAACAATGGACCATTTGCAGGGCCAGCAGGGTGCTTTGCTGGGGTGGGGTTTGCACCCTCGAGCAGGGATAATGTTTTTTATCCTACCGAAGTCCTCCTTTACACAACTGACTCAGTCCTACAACGTCAGGGAAGGTCAGGGGCATTCCCTCTGATGGGGCATAATTGGCTCAGCTATACTGATGTGAGACGCAGCTGTCATGTCTTGGGTGGTGCCATATACCACTAAAGACCCCTGATGTTCCCCCAGACTCATTTCTGGGGCCTTCCATAGCCATGTTCCACAGTGTTGCATCAGACAGTGTAAAGCTCCCTGCCACCAGGGAAGATGGTTGGGCACTCCCACCTGAACCTGGATGTATATAACCTGTTGAACGCTGTGTTCTGTGGGCTTCCCCCACAACCAACGGGTCAAGACTGTGATCATCACTTCAACCAAGGGACATCTAAACTGCAACAATCAACTCTTGTCGCTGGATCCACAAGCAGTGATATCTTTCTACTCTTATCTTTTCTTTCCCTTTCTTTCTTTTCCTTATATTATTTCTTAAGTGATATTTTCATGATTTTATATTGCTATATTACTATAGAGAATAATAATCAAAACAGCTACATACCTGCTTTCAATTGCAACCAAGTAATTTTAAAATAAACCCTACATATATACATTTATAAATGCCAATCATTGAGTGTCATTTCACTCTAATCCATTTAAGGGACCTATCAATCAATCAATCTATCTATAATTTCACTCAGTCTGTCTAAGGGATATATTAACAAAAGCCTGAGTTGCTCTTACCTTCTGGGGCGGATTATAACAAACAGGTAACCTAAGAATGGTCTTATTATAGAAAGAAAAAAATATTAGCTCAGTTCTCCACTCAAATATCTGGTCTGTCACTGGTATACGTTTATTTAAAGGTTACATCAGAGGTGGGAAGGGGAGACAGTAATCTCAGATTGAGAAAAGCTGCCAAAACTGAACTATTGAAGCAAATGCCAGGCCAGGCAGTGTGCCACTTCACTTATCCTTACTAGCCACCTGCAGGCTGTATTATCAAAGCCTCTGAAGTTTATTAGTGCAATATATCATCCCTTCATTATGATATAGAAAAAAAAGGTATTGATGTAAAACAATTTTGACAAGTTTCTCTGTGACACTTGTCAGTGAAATCCATTAATATTTGCATAGGAACAGGATGTAGGACAAATTTTTTCTCTCTCATATGCTACAGATTTTATCTCTAACCAGATGCTCATGCATATACGTAACTTCTCATTATTACCATTGGGGAAAAAAATCACATTTTCCATGAGATACCGGCAAAGTAAAAGAAAGAGGCATCTTATCAGGTAAATATTAAGTAATTGCATCCTAGGAGGGTAAAGTACCACCATTGATTTCAGTGGAATTGCACCAAACAGCTCACTTGCACGCTGGCCTCAGCAGATAAGGAAAGGTCTTACGAGACAATGACATGTAGATAATAGTACCAAAGCAAGTCATTCATATTAATATCCTTCAAATTTTGAAACAAAACTCAAGATAGCAGTGCTCAACTACTGCCTTTGCCAAGCCAGAATGACATTTTTTGAATCACATACTACAGCACTGAGCGGGCATTGCTGGTAGTTGAATGATCTTCTGAAAAAATTGTATCTTGAAGATTTTCTCAAATTACAATACTAAGTGCAACAAAGCATGTGACTCTGTGTGGTTTGTTTGTTCTTATTTTAAATACAGGTTTTTTGCATTAAAACTGAGGGATCAGACATCCCATATTTTATGGGATTATTTATTTTTTAATCAGATGGGTTGTTATCATCTCTAGCACTGATTTAGTACTGTTATAACTGTAAGAGTCTGCGAATATTATTAGCACAACAAGTTCTGTAAGGAAAAATTGTATCTGTTATGTAGACTAACTGACATGTTTGAGAAAAAAAACCAAAAACAACAGACCAGCTGCAGATCTGTCTTCCAAAAGGGCTCATCTGTTGTTCTCACTACATCAGCCACTCTATCGAAAGACAGAAGTTCTTCTCCAAACTTTGCCTACTGTCACTTGTAATTTAAACTCTGGGAGTCTAAATTTCTTTCTTTTGGCAAAGAGAAGAAAGAGTCAGAGAGGAGCATATAGAGGCAAAAATAGCTATATTGGTAAATACTGGTTTCCCTAAACAGGGGCTTAAGCATCTTCCTTTCTCTCCTATTTTTGGGGCTACTTAGGATCCAGTCCTTGGCTGTTTTTCCATGCAGAATGAAGCTTTCCTTAATCCTAGCGTGAGGGACAAAGCAGTAGACAATACCTAGAACAGCTGGCCCAAACTTTGAGCTCCTAGCAAAAAAAAGAAACAGTGGAACCCAGAAGCAGCTCAACATCAATGCCCTTTTAGGCTTTTTTTTTTTTTTTTTTTAATTTCTGTGCTACTCTTCATTGTTTAAGGGTTGGTACATTTTATATCATGACTGTAGCAAGGTAAAAGAAAACAATGAGTGCTAAGTGTTGTTGACCAGGAGTGTAACTAGTTAAAGAAGTTATTTGTACCAAATACTCTGTCCCCTGTTAGAGTCTCCTCCAAATTAAAGAATATCGTTAGTACCGTCATTCTAACAATAAGGACAAAGACACAAAAGGATTTTCTCCAAGAAGGTAAAAGCAACAGTAACAGAAGGCAAAGCAAAGAACCTCATTTGACTGCAAGGAGATAGGATAATACACCCAGGATCTGCTGCTTAGAGGAAGCCGTCTTCACAAGGAAATTTTCATTCGAATAATAAAAGTTGTCTTAGCCTGCGGGTTACTATCCTTTGGATGCACAAAGTATTTACCAAAGCTGGACAATTGTAACTACACTTTCTTGCTCTTTGTCATGTGTTTGTTTGTTTGTTTGTTTGTTTGTGGTTTTCTTTTTTTTTTTGGTTGGTTGGTTTGGGGGTGTTTTGTGCATTTTTGTGGGGTTTTGTGGGATTTTTAATTTGGTTTTTGCTTGGGTTTTTGTTGTTGTTTTGGTTTTTGTTCCATCTTGTTTTCTTTTTGCTTGTAGCAAAAATAAACAGCTCTTACAGTAAACAAAAAAATCATCTGCAGAACATCACTTGATGGTTTGATTTGCAAGATTCATTGTGATTTTCTTTGAGGAAAATAGAGCTTTTCAAGCTATAAACAGCATGGTCCAAATTAATCTCCACTGTACAAGGACAGAACTCCATCGGCCTCAGCTGCCATTTGACCATGATTTGAGTTCTCCGTAAGATCTCATTTAGCAAAAATGGAATTATCCTTCAAATTTTACTGATATACTTCTAGAAAGGGAGATCTAAATAAATATTTTTCATATATATTTATATATATTATCAACAAAGGCCTCTTCTTTTTAATTTTGTCAGCCAGAGAGTACTTAAAGCTCACTTTCGGAGGGATGTGTGTATTTGCAGGTCAGCTTCATCAAACATTCATTGTTCAATACTGTGACAGCTGGTAGCAGGCGAACATACTCTTCCCTTGTTTGGTTTTCTGATAGAACCTGTCAAGTACTGGTTGTCTGTATCTGAATTTGTCACCCTCTCAGCAAGGTTACAGCTTTCTTACCATCAAATCAAACAAAAAAGAAAAACTATACAAACTCTAATGCTAATTTTTAACCTCAACTAGAAATGCAAAAACACGAGGTTTTAATCAAAATACTCATTAACAAAGAGGTGCAGTTCATTTTTGTTTATGCACTCTAACAGACTTCAAAATCATAAAATCATGCCCCTGGGAGCAGTTGTTGATCCCTTCACTAACAATAAAGCAAACACTCACCACAGCAGGTGGTATACACTCAGGGATGCCAGGCCAAGATCAAATATTTCTGGCTTGTCAAGTGAGACCAACCAGTCAGTGGGTGCTGAGCAGCAACAGCTCAGTATAGGCAGGGTCAGTTTTTGCACAGATTTGGAGACTCTGCCCAGGACTGAGTACAGTATGCACTTGCAAAGTGTGGAGAGTGTCGACAGTTAAGTACTGGTGAATTAGTGACTCAGGAGCAAGCACATCAAAACCTGGGGCACGGTGATACATGTTGTAAATAGTCAGCAAACTTCTCAAACAGAGAGAGCAAGAGAAATGTGACCTGTTTGAGACAACCTACTCTGTCTTGACAGAGACCACAGCTATCCAATGCAGCTCAGACGTGATTGAACTTGCCAAAAGAGATGTGCATTTTTGAGTGCAGTGTAAATTCCCAGCTTGAACCTACATGTAATATAAAGATAGCAATAGTTATAACAGCAGCCTAAAGTACTGAAAAAAACACCTATAATAAAATCAAGACATCAGATTTTAAAAACTTTTAAATAACTAAAGCTCACAAAAGTGTGTTGCGAAATTTAACAAGTGCTGAAATTCCTCTAACATCACAAAGTACATAGGTAGGCTGTCTGTATGTTTTTGTATACGGCACATGGCAATTTTTTCCTTTCTCAAGACAACTTGATAATATTTCAGTATATTTCAGATAATACTTCTCTCTGTTTCTCTATTAACATTTGTCCCGCAGCAACTAACAAAGGCAGAACCAAAGATGGAATAAGCAGAACACCAAGAAAAGAAGCATAGTATGGTTCAGACAAGTTCAAATTGCATTTCTCTTGAGGAAAACATTAGAAAAATATTATTCAATGTACCCCTGAATCTTAGAGGAAAAAGCTTGGGAAAAAAAGAAGACATTTACATATTTTAATCAATATGAAAAGAAACAGAAACTATATAATAGTACTATGAGACCAACAATCCACTTTACATAAAACATGTGTGAGAAAAACCTCTCTCACACTCATATCCCTTGAAAAAGATAAGAACCACACAGTCTTGCTAATAAACAAACAAACAAACAATCTGTGCTACTCTTCATTGTTTAAGGGTTGGTACATTTTATATCATGACTGTAGCAAGGTAAAAGAAAACAATGAGTGCTAAGTGTTGTTGACCAGGAGTGTAACTAGTTAAAGAAGTTATTTGTACCAAATACTCTGTCCCCTGTTAGAGTCTCCTCCAAATTAAAGAATATCGTTAGTACCGTCATTCTAACAATAAGGACAAAGACACAAAAGGATTTTCTCCAAGAAGGTAAAAGCAACAGTAACAGAAGGCAAAGCAAAGAACCTCATTTGACTGCAAGGAGATAGGATAATACACCCAGGATCTGCTGCTTAGAGGAAGCCGTCTTCACAAGGAAATTTTCATTCGAATAATAAAAGTTGTCTTAGCCTGCGGGTTACTATCCTTTGGATGCACAAAGTATTTACCAAAGCTGGACAATTGTAACTACACTTTCTTGCTCTTTGTCATGTGTTTGTTTGTTTGTTTGTTTGTTTGTGGTTTTCTTTTTTTTTTTGGTTGGTTGGTTTGGGGGTGTTTTGTGCATTTTTGTGGGGTTTTGTGGGATTTTTAATTTGGTTTTTGCTTGGGTTTTTGTTGTTGTTTTGGTTTTTGTTCCATCTTGTTTTCTTTTTGCTTGTAGCAAAAATAAACAGCTCTTACAGTAAACAAAAAAATCATCTGCAGAACATCACTTGATGGTTTGATTTGCAAGATTCATTGTGATTTTCTTTGAGGAAAATAGAGCTTTTCAAGCTATAAACAGCATGGTCCAAATTAATCTCCACTGTACAAGGACAGAACTCCATCGGCCTCAGCTGCCATTTGACCATGATTTGAGTTCTCCGTAAGATCTCATTTAGCAAAAATGGAATTATCCTTCAAATTTTACTGATATACTTCTAGAAAGGGAGATCTAAATAAATATTTTTCATATATATTTATATATATTATCAACAAAGGCCTCTTCTTTTTAATTTTGTCAGCCAGAGAGTACTTAAAGCTCACTTTCGGAGGGATGTGTGTATTTGCAGGTCAGCTTCATCAAACATTCATTGTTCAATACTGTGACAGCTGGTAGCAGGCGAACATACTCTTCCCTTGTTTGGTTTTCTGATAGAACCTGTCAAGTACTGGTTGTCTGTATCTGAATTTGTCACCCTCTCAGCAAGGTTACAGCTTTCTTACCATCAAATCAAACAAAAAAGAAAAACTATACAAACTCTAATGCTAATTTTTAACCTCAACTAGAAATGCAAAAACACGAGGTTTTAATCAAAATACTCATTAACAAAGAGGTGCAGTTCATTTTTGTTTATGCACTCTAACAGACTTCAAAATCATAAAATCATGCCCCTGGGAGCAGTTGTTGATCCCTTCACTAACAATAAAGCAAACACTCACCACAGCAGGTGGTATACACTCAGGGATGCCAGGCCAAGATCAAATATTTCTGGCTTGTCAAGTGAGACCAACCAGTCAGTGGGTGCTGAGCAGCAACAGCTCAGTATAGGCAGGGTCAGTTTTTGCACAGATTTGGAGACTCTGCCCAGGACTGAGTACAGTATGCACTTGCAAAGTGTGGAGAGTGTCGACAGTTAAGTACTGGTGAATTAGTGACTCAGGAGCAAGCACATCAAAACCTGGGGCACGGTGATACATGTTGTAAATAGTCAGCAAACTTCTCAAACAGAGAGAGCAAGAGAAATGTGACCTGTTTGAGACAACCTACTCTGTCTTGACAGAGACCACAGCTATCCAATGCAGCTCAGACGTGATTGAACTTGCCAAAAGAGATGTGCATTTTTGAGTGCAGTGTAAATTCCCAGCTTGAACCTACATGTAATATAAAGATAGCAATAGTTATAACAGCAGCCTAAAGTACTGAAAAAAACACCTATAATAAAATCAAGACATCAGATTTTAAAAACTTTTAAATAACTAAAGCTCACAAAAGTGTGTTGCGAAATTTAACAAGTGCTGAAATTCCTCTAACATCACAAAGTACATAGGTAGGCTGTCTGTATGTTTTTGTATACGGCACATGGCAATTTTTTCCTTTCTCAAGACAACTTGATAATATTTCAGTATATTTCAGATAATACTTCTCTCTGTTTCTCTATTAACATTTGTCCCGCAGCAACTAACAAAGGCAGAACCAAAGATGGAATAAGCAGAACACCAAGAAAAGAAGCATAGTATGGTTCAGACAAGTTCAAATTGCATTTCTCTTGAGGAAAACATTAGAAAAATATTATTCAATGTACCCCTGAATCTTAGAGGAAAAAGCTTGGGAAAAAAAGAAGACATTTACATATTTTAATCAATATGAAAAGAAACAGAAACTATATAATAGTACTATGAGACCAACAATCCACTTTACATAAAACATGTGTGAGAAAAACCTCTCTCACACTCATATCCCTTGAAAAAGATAAGAACCACACAGTCTTGCTAATAAACAAACAAACAAACAAACAAACAAATAAGTAACAGTAGATAGATACAGAGATAGATAGATAGATAGATAGATAGATAGATAGATAGATAGATAGATAGATAGATAGATAGATGTGTATGCGTAAACCTATGTGTGCATACAGTTGATGCAAAGTCTGGTTGCAGAGCAATTTAGCTTCACGATCCTAGTTCCACTGAGTATTTAAAGCACAGGAGTGAAGAACTTTTCCTAAGATTGAAACTAGACACAGGCTTAAGTACCTTGTTAAATGGAGACATCTGTTCTCCCCAACATAAGACTTTATAAAGAGAACTTTACCCTTTGTTTTGTGAAATGACCCGGACACAAGAGGAAAACCTATTGTCTCTTGAAGTCCCATAATTTCACTCTGTATTCAGTCACTTTGACAATTTCCTTGAAAAGTCGTTCAGTTTTTGTTCTTGATCTTGAACAGCTACAGGTCACATTCTGCTTTCAATTACTTCATCGCCATTGTCTTCTTGAACTACTTGAACAATTATTCTCCTAAGTGTTACTCTAAAACTTCAGGATACACTAGTGAAAAGTATGAAAATAAAGGCACACTAAACTTTGAAACCCTATCGTCAGTTCTTTGTTCAGAATTATGTTTCAGAACCGAAATGTAATGCTCCCACTGAACGCCTGCAAAATCCCAATTACTGCCTCAGGTTTGAATAGCAGCTCTGTTGCAGCTATTGTTGAAAGGAGCTCTGTTGCATCCTGAGAGACAAGGATGACTTTCGAGATACTGACATGTGTGCCATAAAACCACTCTCCCACGTACTCTGCTTTATGCATGGAAACAAATGTATTCATGTTTGATCTCTTCAAGAGTGAGTCTGGTCTCTGCAGAGAAAGAAAAGGATTTCACTGCCTGCACAGGAGACTTGAAAGCAGAATAGGTGGGTTTCACAAGGTCTGAACCACATTTTATTTTTGAGCTTTCCCTTCTCTTGCTAGAGTTAGATTGTGATAAGAACTGACTGTGCCACCAAAGCATTTTCATGACCTACAAATTACCCCTGGTTTAAGAGCTGGTGTATCCTACACTGCAAGATAGTCTGAGGGGAAGTGTGCCTACAAGAGACATCCAGGCATTTTTATAAACTCTTTAGGCTTCTGGTGTCTTGTGGTATCATATGTGAACAATCAAATCAGTTCTGATTTGAACGCTGTCACTTGGATTAGGGTTTATCTATCGCATGGTAGCACTGAGTTAGCAGGCCGCGGAGATGAATAGAAGTACTGATTGCTGAACTGACAGCCTTGAAGATGAGTAGCATTATTTTATCACATCCTTCTTTGCAGCATGTGCCAGTGGGTTTTAGCTGTCACATTTTTTTAAATTATCAAGCCTCAGAATAAGAAGTAGGGCTGGTTTCTTAGTGCATAAAAGTCCCCTTCTCTCCTTCTGATCCTACCAAAGCTCCTGGCTTTTATTTTGTGAAATTGTGTACTTATAGGTTAATTTGAACAAACAAAAGACTTTCTTCTGTAAAACACAACATATGTGGCTTCTAATTTAGTGGCTGTTTAGTGCCCCTCTTTCCAGTGTACTTCTTGTTACTAATGTGCTATGAAAGAGATAAATCACAGCGGAAATATTTAAACTCATTTCTGAAGGTAAAAGCTCAATGTGTTTTTAAGCCACCTTACTCATCACACATATTAAAGTCCATTAGCTAGATCTGTTCGGATGGCAGTGCAGTTTCTCACTTTCCATCCAGTAGCTTGTTGCCCAAGCCTATGTTATGTGCAGTTGCTATTTCTCATTCAGGTGCTTTCCCTCATGCATCTGCCTGCCTTCTGCCTCCAAGTCTCAGTCTCTGAAGACTGCTTTTGACAGTGTTGTGAGGGGCTACAAAAAGTTGCCAGAAAGCTGAGACTCCTGATTGAATGACAAGTGCCCATTGGCTGCTGTGGAGTTTAAGCTTGATCAGAACAAGGAGAGGAGAGGGCCACCAACAGTATCAGTAAACAATTAGATGCAGTGATGACACATCCTGCTCCATCCTATGAGCCTACACTCTTCCCATGGTGGAGTACTACCCCTAATCCAGCTGAGAGCTCCACATCCCTGGATGTGGGACTGGACTGATGACACAAAAGGGCTGCAGCAGTTTGGTGTCACAGCTCTGTGCTGCACTATGGCAAGGGGAACAGGTGCATTTGTGTGATCTCTAGCTGGGTGCATGACCTATTGCTCTGCTCCCCTGGCACAGTGCAGTGAGGCGCAGAGACTGAGGCATGGGAAACTCCTTGTGGCCCTCAGCTCGGCCCTCTGCCCAGCCTAATTAGTCAGATCGATGGTGTGTTAAATCTGAAAATGTCAGACTGCACAGAAAGGATCTACTAAATGAGTCAAGCAATTTTTGTGGATGTGTGATGCAGTTCCACTTGCTGTAGCCTCATTCAGCATACAGTAGCCCACACCAAACCTGTTCATGTGAAAGTACACACCATGACTGAAACATCTAAATCCTTTTCCCTACTGAAGATACAAGTAACAAGACAGCATTCTTTAGCAGAGACAGTTCTAGGTTTTCTAAAACATTTGTGAAATATGCTTCCTTACTACTATTCTGCAATAGTAAGAAGCATATCCTTCTGAAATAGTAAGAAGCATACCCTCCTGATATTGTAATTAAAGATGTCCAGGGGAAAAAAAAAAAAGAAAACCAAAACCAAACCAAAAATCAGTGGAACCCAGCCTCTGCAGAATTAGACCTTCAGAGAATTTACTTTCATCACTTCTTAACAGCGGTACCCAAACATTCAACACCCCAAAACATAAAAACTGATCGGCTAATTACTTCATCCATCATGATTTCATTTTCTGCAGAGAGCAATTTAATTCTTTTCCTTCCTAATAAAAGAAGCATTTTATCATCTCTCTCACCCATCCTGAGTTAGACTGCATAGATGCCGCCATGACAGTAGATCAAATGTTATGATATTTCTTACCTGAACAGGCATTACAGCTGCAGATATCAGGAACTGCACTCACATTAAAATAGATTCTTTTAGTATCTGTGCTCAAAAAGACAGCATTTTAAAAGATTCTGTCATTTTTGGAAGTTTCTTAGGATTAGATTTTACAATGTGGGTAATGATTAATAGAAAACACTCAAAAAGAAAATCCTTCCAATGAGGAAATGAAAAAAAAAAATCACAAGGCCGTTTACCTTTTAAGGAGAGAAGAAATGCCTAGACAAGGGATTTAACATGCTTTTGCAAAGAAGAAGTCTCCCCACAAAGAGGAAATAATTTAGTCAATGTAAGAAAAGTAGTTTTTAGATTAATCGTCATAATTCTGCACTGCAGAGTTTTACAATTTACAGTGGGACAAAGGGAAGCACTGTTTCTTTCCGGCTCACGTTGAATGAAAGTTTAAAATAGGAAATGCTTTTAAACAGTGAGAGAGCTGAAAAATTCCACTAGAGTGGGACACAATTTAACTGCAAATCAATTTAGTGGATTGCCATCATCTATTTCCTTTTGATTTGAAACTAGAAACAGTGGGTATTTAAACCTACTTCCTAAAGTCTCAGGCATATTTTAGTATGAGGAAAGACTCTGAGTTGCTGAGAAAAGTGTAAACATTTGATAAACTAGTGTTTTCATGAGACTGTGTTTGGATGGAAATGATATATTTTTCCCTTTGAGAATACTTTATGACATAACTTGATGAAATAAAATAAAAGAAATCCCTAAAAGACACATAAAAGGAGTAATTCAAAGAGGTGGGAGAAAATGAGAACAAACATAAACTAGACCATGATTTCAAATGACAGGATAAGATTTAAGTGCTTTCTGAAGTTCTGTCCGCAGCTATGCAGAGGTGCATGAGGTTGGCTAGATCCTGTGTAGCAGATACTGGAGAATGGTGCTGTGCTGGGTAAGTTAACATGTGCTGGGTAAATAAACACAAAGATTAAGATGCAGGAAAGAAAAAAAAGGGATTACAATACTGGACGAAAAGAGAGACAAGGAAAATGAGACCTTTACAGATCCAAGGGTCTATAAATGACCTCTCCTGTACAAGGAATGTAAGGATTCAGGGTGGGAAATGGAGGTATCTCCCTCACAGGGATTCAAAGCATGAAGCCCCTCACTCAAACCAAAAGCCATATGGACTGGTAAAGACTGGTTTACCACTATAAGAGTGAATTTCTCTTGAAAAAGAAGAGGGACAAAAATTAAAGTTGGGAAAAGGCTAAAAAAGATGTCTCATGTTCTTGGTCCCTGGGACCAGCACTCTGGTGTGGGTGAATCTCTTTTAGATGGGGTACATGGCAAAAAAGCTTAAAACTGTAGGAAGTGGGAGGATAAAAGCTACTTAATCTGCCTGATTAATTTTTAATGAAGGAACACGGCTTAGCGAGGAACAGTATCATGAGAAGTTGGTTTCAAAGAAGACTATTTTTAACCTGCAGCATTCAAACTGATTTGCAGTGAGAATGCTGAGAAGGTGCTAAGACAGCTGAAGGGGCTGCAATTGCACCCAGAATAAGCATGTGTCTGTGTGGAAAGGGGAGAGCTGGTCACTTGGGTGGGCTATGGCGGGGAAGCAAGGAGACTTTTTGGAAGTCATCACAAACGGTAGAAGTAAAGGTGACGGTAGACTGCAGGCCTGAGGAGGCAGCAGCTTCCCTACTGACCTTTCCAAGGGACAGCAGAAGCCCTTGCAATGCAGGGCAATGACTCACGGTGACCATCAGCCCCTGCCCCAGTTGCAGGGGGGCTCTCTAGGAAAACATATGCTCGAATACTTTACTGCTCTGGGCCCAGATGCTTAGCAGCTCTCTTGGGAGGAAACTGGTATTTAGCTTGCAGAACTGTTATGTTCTCCCTGTAATAATAGATCACTACTTCTTATAGTCTAGATAAAATTATTTTTCAAGTGTTGGAAGAGGAATTACCTGTTTAAGACGTGTGACTAATAAAATCTATACATGACATACATGTGTGGACACAAAAATGTTTACAGTATTTTCATAAAACTTGAAAACGATAATTTCAATATTATACTTTTTGTTTTGTTTTCAAACTCTGAAATCACTTTGACTTATTTTATATGACATGTCACTTTATAAAGCAGAGTTCTAAAGTCTAAAATGTAGATGTTTACAAGAGAGCATAAATTTAAAACAACCTAGGACTGGAATAGTATTCATACCTATAGTGAAACATTTTCTTCTTTTTTTGTCCTGAAAAAGAAAAAGTCATATCCAGATTAACACTCAATGTAGAAAATATTAACCTGGAGAAAAATTTTATGCAGGCAAGTTATAAATCCCTGGAAATATTACAGTAGCAAACCACACTGACCTTTAGCTCTAGGATTGCAAATGGTAATGCTATAATAATTGTTGTATGTCCTTTTATTGTGTGACTCCCGACTCCCCCAGCCTACTAGGAAATGGGAAATGGTGGCCTTTAGCAATCCTTTAAATTAAAGGTATAGGGATACCTTAAGATTATTCCCATTTATATATAGCCACGTAGTACTATTATTATTTATATCTTGCTAGCAGCCCTTGGAATGCAGCTGTTCCTGTGGGTAGCCTTGCAAAGGAAGGTGCTATGTGTTTTGAGCAAGAATTAAATCTGTGCAGATGATGATGACGATGCCATATAAATGCCTTCTTTTCATATTTTTGTGAATTAACACAACAGTCTCAGAGAGGAGGATTCCACGCAGCATACAGCAGTATGAAAAACAAGCAAGATTTAATGATGGAGATGGACATTTATATAGCTATAAATACTCAGCATTGCAACGATTAATGCAAGATGAGAAATGACTGATCAGGAAATAAAGCTGGATGTTTGGTGTTTAAAGCATTCTCTAGCCAAACTGTTTGGACAAGATCTTGGTTTCCTCCCATTGGCACAGTGTGAGGATGGATCTCTTACACTTTTCTGGAGAGACTGGTGTAAGGACTCTGGATGAAGTGGGCATGAGAGCTGACTGGCACTACAAATTCTCCTGTTCTAATTTTCCAGAGACTGCTAAAGATCAAAAATGCAATGAAAGTTTGCCAAAGTCAATGAACTAAAAGAAAATTACAGGACCCTGGGATATGTTCTGTTTGGGCTTTATATATTTTTAATATATTTTTTATAAATGTTGCTAACAAATTTGAACCAGAGAGATACTGAATTCAGTAAGCTTTTCTCCTTCTCTTGAGAAGACATGTATCCAAGAGGCATAACCTGTTTCTTTATGCAGGGGTAAGATTAACGTATAACATGTATAAATGTATAAAGTGTATAATGTGTAAAATAAAGCTATTGAGCTATTTTAGTACTTTTCCTGTCATGCATTCAGGATCCTCTAAAGTTGTCACCAGCTACTGTTTCATTTAATTCCCTAGCCTTCAGGGTAATGTAAGAAAATTGAAGAGATTAGAAGCTCTCTCTTTCCTGTTCAATGCATTTGTGTTGCAGTAAATTGGTACCAACCTTCAATCTCATGGTCAGGGCTCTCCAGGGTCCTTCCACTGATATGACAGAGCAGTCAGCTTGATAAATGGTGCACAACCCCTTCAGCGCAATGGAGAGAGCTTTCCTCCCTGCGTATGCAGTTGTCTCTCCCACACTGGAGGGAGAGGAAACAATTAGCTGTCTTATTGCACTAAGGAATGCCACTATTCTGTTTATGTTGTCTGTGTTAATTAGAAGATACATTTGTTTCCCCCTTGATTAATTATTTCATGGGCAGTGGCAAACACAGACTATGAACGGAACTGGAGGAAAGGCAGAATACTTTGCTTGGAAAATTATTAACTTTAGATAACGTTAAATAAAACATATTCACTAAAGAGGCAGCTCAGTAAAGTAGTTAAATATGTGCTTAACTTCAAGTTTAGGAGCTACCGGTGATGAAGTAGGGGGACTGTGCAGTGTTAGATTATGCCCTTACTTGATCACCTTGTTGAATTGCAGCTAATAGATACTGAATTAACACAGGCACTAATGTAAGCACTGCATTAAAGTGCATTAGCAAAACATTTAAGCAAATACTTCACACCTATTCTGGTTCATTCTGGTTCAGCAGTTCTCCAGCACTCATTTCCCTGAACTGGGCATACTTAAACACTGAAAAGGGGCCATGTTGGTCCTTTTCACAGTGTGCAAAAATATAAAGGGAAGATGGAGGGTAATGAAAGGCCCTTACAAGTCAGATTTTCAGATTCTTCTTTTACAAGAAACTTGGCCTTAAACAGACAGGCATGTATGTGTTTGTGTGCACACTCCTGTAATTCAAATTTGCTCATGCAGGCAGATGATCTAAAAGGACACCATGTAAAATTTATAATAGATGGTTGTCTAGAGCATTTAAATAAACATGCCAACAAGCCTTAAAACATTATTGACAGGAGATAAACATGTAGAGGATCAATTTGCAGTGGGACAATAAATAAAGGATCATTTCCAATAAATTATTTACTTATTAATTAATTAATTAAATCATACCTGTTGAAGATAGAGCAGTATATGTCCTAAGTTTGATGCAGGTCCCTATTAAAAATCTATAACAATTTTACCCAAAATAACACAAAGCATTAAATAATACTATTAAGCAAGCTAAACATGCACTAAAATAATTTACTAAAGTCATTTACTAAACAGTCCATGAAAAGTGACTGAAAATATTTGGGAAGCATGCAACTGAGGTGTAAGTATCAGCTTGTTCTCAAACTGGGTACACTGCAGATTTCAAAACAAATCAGGTGTTGCACACCAAAGTCATGTTTTGTATTCCTGCCTATATTTAACCCACAGAAGAACTGACCTGCCATTTCACTTCAAAGGGAGAATTGATCACTTTTCACTATCTGTCCCTTTGTGCCTCTGGCAATGCACAGGACTGGGAGAACAGTGTGTGATACAGGCCAAACAGTGAATAATAGTTGCTGGTAAATCCAGTGGGGTGAGGTAAGGACAAAAGGAACAATCTCATCTCTAAAATTCCTTGCCTTGGTGCGTTTGCCAGAGCCTTAGGGCTAGATGTTCAAAGCAGTGTGTGCAGAGTCAGTTGCCTGTAGCCACTCTTAGGGAATCAAGTTGGTTTTCAAATTGCTGAGAATAGGTTGTTGGTGCAAAACACATACCACGAAAAATACAAAAGAAGCTGGAGAAATCCTAGAACTGTGCTTGGAGTTACAATTTACTCTTCTAAAAATGAAGGTTACCTGTGTGAGATGTGACTCAGTGATTCTTGTCATTATAAAAACAAACCATAGAAATATAGTGATTTCATTATTTTGTTTTAACTCCCTTTGCTGTAAATTGCTGACTTTTATGTATTTTTTTTTATCACTATGTAACTGCTTTAGGAAATAATTATTAATGGCATCCACTTTTATGTATAAGAGAAACTGCGGGCTTGTACGAACATGTAAAGACTTGTTACTACCACTACTTGCGTGCTAAACACCAACATGCTCGAGCTTTGCCCGGACCTGGTGGGGACTTGTGGTCACTGCTGTTTGCTTATGAGATTGTAAGGTAGCCAACCTGTTGGGGCTTGTTCAGACTTGTACCCCAGCACAGCGAGCATGCTGCGACCCCCTGAGGAGCTGCCTGTGAAAGGGACAGGGACCGGGACCAGGAGAAGGATGGACGTGCTGGTGGAGCGGAGACTCCCCGCGTCCCCAGCGCTGCTTGCTTGCCTTTTATTGCCTAAAATTCTACAATAAATTTTAAAGCTTATCATTTTGGCTTTTCGATTATTGATTATTTATAACACCGGTCCCAAGTTTACAAGGAAAGTGTGGTGGGTTGACTTTAGCAAACAACTGAGCACCCACACATCGGCAGGATCACAACACAATAGAGAGAACTGAGTGAGCTCATGGATCAAGTTAAAGATAGTTTAATAGGTGAAGCAAAAGCTGTTTGCACAAGCAGAACAAAGGAATTTGTTTACTACTTGCCATGGGTAGTCAGGTGTCCAGCCACTTCCCGGAAAGTAGAGCCTAAGCACACATAACAGCTAATTGGGAAGACAAACACCAGGACAGATATCTTCCTTGTCTTCCCCCTCCCTTGAACTTTTGTTGCTGAACATGACAAATTATGGTATAAGATACCGCTTTGGTCAGATATGATCAGCTGTTGTGGCTGTGCCTCCTCTCAATTTCTTGACCTTCCCAAGGCTGCTCAATTTTAGAACAGGGGGCAAAAAATAGAGGACCTTGAAGGTGTTCAGATATTTTTCAGCACCAGACAAAACATTAGTGTACCAACACTGTTTTACAAAAAAAAAGGAAATAAAGAACCAGCACATTATCGTATAGAATATTAGATCTATCTCAGCTTGACCAGCAGGACCTGGACCCAGCAGAGACAGCATGAGGGCTGGCACCCACCAATGAAGCCTCTTTCAATCAAGTTGTCACCAACATGCAGGAAACAAAGAAATGCTCCAACAGCATCTTTTAAGTGCTAGAGGATCAAGGCATTACTTTATTCGGGCCAGGATGTGCAATAGAAATCATTTCATCCACACATGTCTGGGTTGTGCAGTGAAAATCATTATGTCACACGTTTTTTTACCAGACTTTTCACATACCTATACAGAGAAAACCCAAAGAAATTCTCATATATTGGTCCTAAATTACACAATTCTTAGTATTCAATCTCCTATTGGTTATCGTTCCCTTCACCTTCAATGCTACTTCGGTGCTAATTCTTTGGTTCTCTTATCAATCTTTTCACAGACCAGGTGTCTCTGACCTCTCCAGGGGGTGATGTTTGGAGTTACGTTCATTAATATTTATCTCCTGTGTATCTTCTGTCTACTCCCAATCTGTAGCTCATCAGGCCTCACCAGATGTACAGAGTTGTTTAAAAGTACAATTCCTCTGCCCCTGGGAAAAGGAGAACAAACCCCTGACTAAAGTTACATAAAAAATTTTTAGAAGTTGTATCATTTCCACCAAAGTCAGCCCTTGTTGCTGGGACAAATCCTGTCACAGACAATAGGAACCACCATTTGTGTGGACAAATACAGTTCATCACCAGTCAGCTGATATATCTGATTCCTTTTCATTTTCATTGAGGAAAATCAATCTCCTTGGCAACTTGCACTGATTATGACAACATTTATGATAACTTGCACTGATTATGAAAACATCCTCTCTTCTGGCCTCTGCCAACAACAGGGGCCATGCTGCCTCAGAAGTATGGGTCAGGAAAAGAGCTTGTTGTGTGAGGTGGTGACTTTCACAGGTGAGTGCTTTCAGTCTGGTTAAGTTCAAGCATTTAATCTTTTAAATATATTGATCAAGATTTTGATTTCTTTTATAAACAGGTTTAGCAAATTTGAACTAAGATGCTACTGAAGGAAAAGCAGTAGTAGATCCATGTCACTGATACTTAAATCTCACCTGTAATTCCCCTGTCAGCCCAAAGAGACTTGGAGAAACCATTTGAGTATGTTTTCGACTGCAAATAATTATTGAATTTGATTTTTTTTTCTCTATATTTGACCCTGTTTGAAAATTCATAAAGCCTGTGACATTAGGGAACAAGTAAGATTTTTGCATTAGAAGAGAAAAATTGCATGTGAATAACGACCACTCATGCCTTCACTCAGATGTCTGAAGACTACTGTTCATCATTGTTTCTAATACTGAGTTCTGCAGATGGTGGGTGATTTGGGAGTGGCAGTTTAAAAGAATTCTGAAATTGGCCTAAGGGACACATGAACTGTTTTAACATCCTGAAAAGCATCCCTAAATTTCTTCTAAAACAAGATGCTGGTATGCAAACATATTACTGAAGCTTTTAATTTTTAAAGTATCATTGGTGACTTCATATTCATTGTTTTCTTAGTAAAGAGCTAATGAAATTTTTTTGCCTACTATTTTTTGTCAGTGCCCTTACACATCATGGCATTTAGCCTGTTCAACATTCACACAGCAAACAACCAATTCCTCTGAGTGCCATGAGGTCTTCTCAAGACGTTTCATTAAACATTTATTTCCAGGGGAGCCAGCTGATGCAAATGGACACTTACTCATTGTTGATCCTGAAATACAAGTTCCAGAAAAAATGTTGGTAGATTGAGTAAAATGTCCAGACTTGTAATCTAGCACGGCATATTTTCATTCTCCAGTGTCAGGTCACCATGGGTGTTTTATTTAATGCAGAATTATTGCTGCAGTTTTATACTACCTATGTAATAATTCATGACCTGAGTAATAAGGAACTCATTAAACCTATTTCCTACTTTTTCTTTACACATAGACCTCCCAGCAGTTTAAGCCATACCTAATGAGTCCAAGTATTTTAAGGGATAGTGTTAAAATTATCTACCATTTGTTTGTATCTGAAATCACCCTTTTATTTTCCTCCACTACATTGCTAGCATAACTAGGAAACAATATATTAACCTAATTACATGTTATTTATTAGGCAGCAAGCAAATAAGTCATTCAAAGACAAATCCCTGTAGTTATTCATAGAGCTGCTTGGGATGACAAAGATAGAGTAAACCGAGCAATCTTTCATTGTATTTACTGCACACTCTTTGTACTAATGAACAATAACCGGCTTTACTTAAATAATGGCTTCTATTCTGAGTTGTGGTAAATGTTATACAGACCATATTCATCAAAAGCACGTCAAAGCCATGGATGACCTTTATTTCTTCTGCTTGCACTTGAAGAATTTGGGTAGCTGGTGAATAGCAAAGATTTAAAGGGCTTAATAAACATCATGTAAAATAATTACTGTCTTTAAAAAAACAACGTGCATAATGTACTAGTGGCAGCTCAGCCCCTGAGAAACAAACAGTGAAGATGTTGGCAATTTATTTTTATAACCCTTACCTTTCAAAGAGCCTATGCATTCTCTTTGCTTTCAGTTTGAGACAGGCTTTCTCTGTGTTGTTAAGCATGCATTAAATCTGCACCTCAGTGGGGAGAAAACTTCCCATTAACTTCACTCATCACTTTGAATTAATGAAGGCTATAAAGCAAAAAAAGAAAATTTGAATATGAATTCACAGAAAGAATGAAATAGGCAAAAAAAAAAAAAGGAGAAGAGGGCTTTGGATATGACTGTTTTAAGTAAGGTTAGGTTTTATGCGCTTTTTGAAGAAGAAACTGGAATCCCTATCTTCTTCCTCACACAGAAATCCTACTCATGATATGAAAACACCCTCTTTCTCCTGCTGAATATTTATGCTTCAAAGAAGCTGACTCAGGACAAGACAGTATAAAAGGATCCTTGAGCGTGATGGCCGTATCATCTCCCAAGAACAGTGCTCAAATACCCTTTTATGATCCAGATATTAGAGAACATGTTCTCCAACAGACCTGGTAAAATACTCTTCTTAAGCATTGGGTCAGAGCTCTAATTGTCTTTAAGTTGCTCCAGGTCTGACCTGCCAAAAATATATTAAGAATGTCTACTGCATAAGACCTTTCATGTGGGACAGATAAGACACTGCAGTGAAATATGCAGGTGCTTAATCTTACCAAGCTTTAAGAGTCCTGGGCAACCACAAGAGAAACATATAAGAAGCTTGGCAGAAAAATGCTGGGGGAAATTAGTGGTTTCCATGGTTGTACAACATTGGCGTTAACATGGGGGACCTACGTTTTGAAGTCAGCTACACCAAAGGCAATTAATAAACTCTCAGGTTCTTTTTTGAAATTAAATGGAGGACAGCATTTGGCATGAATAACATTTGCTGACCCAACTCAAAATAAGGACTCTCACCAGTCTGATACCCAGGTTTTGAGGACAGATATTTAAAAGTAATTGTACCTCTTTCATCCTAATTCTCCTAATGCATTCTTAAATGAAAAATTCTCTGATGTCCACTAGCAAGAGAAAGATCTAACTCTTTCAGTGAGCCCTAATCTGACTTATTAAAACCAACATTATGTTTTTATTTTCAGAAGAGTTGAGTAAAAATAACAACAAGCTGTTCCTAACACTGCAAAAGGAGTGTCCTGTAAATGTTGTCCAATAAATTCAGTCTAAGAAGTTTATTTCTTATCTTTCTCTTGTCATTTGAGACTTAAACTGAGCAAATCAAACCGATATATAATAATAAGTACACATTTCTATGTTTAATTTTTTTCGAAACTTATACATATTTTTATAGAATAGAACGAATCATAAAATCCTAAAATGGCTAGGGTTAGAAGGGACCTTAAAGATCACATAGGCCCTGCTGTGGACTGGGATACCACTAACTAGATCAGGTTGCTCAGGGCCCCATTCAACCTGGCCTAGAACAATTCCAGGCATGGGGCAGTGCCTCTGCCTTCTCCCTATCCATAGTTACCACTTACCACTTGTGTTCATGAGTGTGGTTGGTCCTCCTGTTATGGCTGATATACCTGCAGAAGCCTTTGTTATTAATCTCGTCAAATTAATCTTCAGCTATGCTTTGATGCTCCTCACCCCATCCCTACACAACTTGACACAACCCGTGTCCCTATATTCTTCCTAGGTTACCTGCCTCTACTTACACAGACTGTGCATTTTCTTCTTATGCTTAAGTCTGACCAGCAGCCCTTGATTCATCCATGTCAGTCTCTTGATATCCTTTGCTGTCATCCTACACATGAGAATTGAGAGCTGTTGTACTCTATGAATAGTGGCCTTAAAGATCTGCCAGCTCTGTTCTGCTTTCCTGTTCCAGAGGGCAGTTTCCCAGAAGGCCCTATAGATTAACTCCTCCTCCTAAAATTCAGGGTCCTGGTCCATATTCCTCATGTTTGCAAACTCTACCTATGCATGATCACTGCAGCTCTGGCTGCCTCTTGATGTCCCCAGCTGGTTTGCTTACACTGGTGATAATCAGGTCCAGTATCACATCATCCCCTGTGGTAGAGCTGTCTATTACCTGCCTCAGGAAGTAATCCTCCATGCATTCCAGGAGTCTCCTGGATTGCCTGCAGCTTGCCTCTATATTGTATTTGGTTTCGTGCTGTGACAATTACACCAACACTATAGCATGCAGATTGCAAATGGGTAAATTCTCTTTCTAAGGCCCCAAAGTCTTGCTTGATGAGACTCTTGAAAGGACTTACAGTTTTTGGTTGTACCCTGACTTAGATGCAAAGGAGAAATATTGACAAAATATTCTCAGGAGGTCAAACAACAAAAAATTTTACTGACAACCTTCAGAAAATCAGAGAATGTTGGCAAAAGTGTAAAGCGGCATTCAATCAGCATAAAACATTTCACAAAGAATTAACTTAGCACATTCAACTTAGCAAACTCCAAGCCCATCTGATTTTAAGTTACTCAAAACTCCAGCAAGAGGGAGTTAGAAGAAGAAGCAGAAAGAGAGGAAGACAGAAAAGATGTAGAAAAGAACAAACATGCAGCTACCAGTCCTGGTTCCAGTGGTGTTCAGCTGATAGAATTTCCAGGAGCAGGTAGGGTCAGGACGTGTGCTTGCCGCAGGCTTTGGTTTGAATACCCTCTGGCCTTCCCGGGCCCTTCCCCCAGGTGGGACTTGCGGTCCCTCGGCCACCGCAGGGCCGGACTGGGGCTCCAGGGCTGGGTGTGGAGCGCGGCCTCCGGCGTGCCAGGGACTGGCTCCACCGGGGGCTGGGACACAGGCCGGGGCTGGGCTGTGCGGGCAGGGCCTCGCCTCAGCAGGGCAAGGCCCGACCTGCCCCTGCCCTCACACACACCACATCTTTCCAGACACCAATCCTCACAGTCTCTCACACTCTGTAACCCAGACTGCACAACTATTCAATTCTGTGATCAGAGAGAAAGAAGAGAAAAATAAAAAGTTGATTAATACAATGTCACTGATTTTACAATTTAACACAGAAGTTTGGGCTGACATGCTTTCAGCTTTTTGGTAGTGGGAAATATCTCACTGATGAAGACCATGTCACCAGAACTGCTGACATAAAGTGCAATTATTCCATACAATAATCACATTAACATGACATGCTAGTCATCTCTAAGTAACCTGTAGTCGTCTATATAATTTCTTGTGTCATCTTTAAAGAAGAACTTGTCTTGACTTTGTCTGAAACACTTGCTGTCTCAGTCTGCTAATGTTGCAGAGACTGTAAGCACCAGTGCCGTGCTTGGAAGAGAGTTGCTCTCTTCCAAGATTCCAAACATGTAAACAAGATATTCAGTCCAAAAGTGTCTCACCCTACAAGCTAAAGTAATTTCATTCACCCCTTACATCTCAGGGTAGTCTTTCATCTAGGTCAATGGTAATGAATTATGCTATACAAATATATTTGTCTTCATTTCTTTGTACCAATAATTAGGGTCAAAAAACACCCCCACCCCTCCCGACCCAATAAATATTAAAAAAAAAGAGGTGAATTCACTCAGAGAGTGTTAGCTGGACTAACAGTGTGCCAGATAGATGAACATGTTCTATGCATTTAACACATATGCTCCATTTCAACAGTGTTATAGTAAAATGTTATCTAAAAGTATGTAATTCCCCTGATCTGTTCTTCTCCAAGTTAGCTTGGAAGTTAGGCAGCTGCCATATGAACTGCCATATTTGCCACTTTATATACATGGCAAATGGATCATCATTAGAGGAAAACCTAAAAGCAGTGCAAAGTCTCATTCACCTTTCACCCTGTAGAAGGGGTGTGTTCTCAAGAGTAAGGGTGAGTGCATCCCACAGGACACAAAGGAAGCCTATCCCATGATAAATGGCAGGGAAGATAGGCCATTGATATCCAGCATCATGGATGATTAATGCTTGTGAGCACAAAGAGTTACCACTAGGACCCAGGCACAATGAGGAAAGTGCCTGCATTGTTTCAACATGTGAAAAAGCATAGAGCCACATTCAGTTATTGACAATGCACAATGAGACACATATACCAGCTAAACCCGTATGAAGATTTTAGAGGCATAAATGCTCAGAAAAAGCATTGCTTATGAGCTAAAGAATATAGTAAATACATCAGAACTAATTTATTTCTTGCTGCTAACATATAAGACAACTGCATCATCATGTACCCAGTAATTCTCAATTGAAATAGTGAATAAATAACTGACAAATGCTGCCATCATGTAATGAGTATAATGAGTTTCAATGGGGCTGAGGTTCTGAGAGTGATTTCTAGCTGGAGCAGATAAAGATTCAATCATGGAAGCTATTGCAGATTTAACTCTGACATAACTGAGACATGAGTCTGACATGATTTTTGTGGATAATTGTTAGAACAGCTGAAAATCAGAAATTCCATCAAAGCTTGACCAAGAGATAAATAAAACATTGTAGATCAGATGCAAGCATCTTACAAGCTGCTTTAGAAATAGTAAAAGTACAAACTGCCGCCTGAAATTAGACCTACAAAAGGTCTTGTTAGTTATTGCTTTCATTTGTTCTGCCAGATTTTAAAAGATGTTCAGAAATAAAGTGTTAGGATAAGCTTGTGCTCTCAGGGACAAGCAGGACAGCTTCTCCTTTCTAGGTTCAGCTCTGCTGTGATACTGTTCGTGCTCAAGGAACTTTGAGCTGAAAAACTGCCATTCTTCTCTCTTTACGGATCTGTTTCCTTGCTGACTGCATTTTTATCCATTTGGCTGGATTGAGAGGCAAGTACATTTCTGTAGAAGAAATCCAGCAAGTGTTTGATATAATAAGTTCAAGACTTCTTTTGTCATAAAGTAAGATGTAACAAAAATCCTACAAGCATCCTAATTCTCTCCCAAATTAAGCACGACAAACATGGATAATACTTGTGAAATTTACAAAAGATTGTCATTGTTTGCATTATATTTTGTTCTCAGCAAAGGATGGTGAAATTGCTTGTTAGTTTCAAAAAACAAGCAGTAGATACTAGGGTTTACAGTGACTTTTTTCCCCCAAAGGTAACACTAGATCAGAGTTCAGGACATCTCTTCAGGTTTCTTGCCTTAGGCTTACTTTCTTTTCTAGAAGCCTATCTGCCCTGTCTCTACTAAGGTGCTTTAAATAACTTTTTTAACATCTAATACTGACTACAGAAAGTTACAGGGGACAGAATAATTTTTATTTTTAGTCTCCCTTAAAAATACTGTAAAAATAGATCCTTGTGAAAGAAGAGCGAGGATAATTGGATGGTAACTGTAGTGTCTGTGATGGTTATACCCCAAGGGGACAGTTCAAAATAAAACACAGACTCATATTTAGTCATATTTAGACTGCTGGGTCCATCTGACATATGAATGTGAAAACCATTCTGTGGACAAGTTCTTAATCAGTCAGGGACAAAGGAGCCCTGATTAGGTGAACGTGGAGGTGCAATGTTCTTTAAAACACAAGAGGTTTTTCACATCTATATTGTCAATTTTCTGTTAATGCTAGATAAAGTCAGACAACAAAGTTGAGAAAAAGTATCTGAATAAACAGAATTATGACATAGAACATATATATAAATCAGAGGCAATGACAAGGAGGATGTAAAGTATATAAGAAAATTAGTGACAGCTGGTTGTGTAACACAGATTCCTGAGCTAGTGACCAAACAAACAGACGAGTACACAGGACAGATTGGCTGAACTTGGGCATATTCTCCTTCATATCAGACTGGCTTATATAGAGCCAGCCAAGCATCTTTGGCCCACAGCTGACCTTCTCAGATATTTTATCTACAAATGCTGAAAAACTGACTGGAGCAACCAAATGACAAAAGACATGGAAAAAAAAATATGTTAGCAGCATGTGCATTAACTACTGTGAGTTACTGATGACCAGTCCATGCACTAAACCAATGCAATCAAGCATCGAAGTTGGAAAAGGTACATTTACGTATCTCAATTTAAGTGGTGTTTCATTAAAGAAAAAGAACTTAAAAAAACCCCACAATGCTGGAAGATGTACACACAGTATAGAAAAAGTTTGTTTGCCTCCTGCTATTCCTATAACAATGCTCCTGTCTTTTGTTTTCTTAACTTTTCCAGTGTTCTCAAATTCATTTCCTCAGTATCTGCTACATGATCTCAGACGGCTATTCATAGATATAATCAATCTATAGCCTGACATTATTAGGGTGTTTGCACTAGTACAGTGAAAAAATTGAGTGTAAGTTACCATTTATGTACAGAAGGAAGCATAAGCATGCACTGTAAGGATATAAGCCACTACAACTGGCTGAGCAGCGTGAAAGGAAGATGGAATTGTACCATTCATGTTGCCAAGGTGGCAAATGACGAACACGTCACTTAGAAGAGCAGTTTCTGAAACTGTCTTTGAATATGCCTTTCTCTTCCCTTGGCTTACTCTACTACCTCTCCAATACCCAGATGAAAATTGTTCATTGGAAAATAATCATCTGGGTGTGCTAGCTGGTCTGGTGTAGTTGTGAGAAGGTGATAAGTAAACACAGAGCTAAAGGATTGACTGGCCTTTAGATAGAACTTCTAAGCAGGGAAGAGATAGTCAAGCAGCCTGTTGCTGAAAGTCAAAGTTCAACATCTACAGCATTTGCTGTTGTGGCATTCTGCCCACCAAGAGGAGCCAGTACATCTCCTGGTTACTCCAAGACCTTGTCCCCATGGTCTCTTCAACAGAAGCCTGCAACAAGTTGTAAGTCTGGCAACAATCAGGAAGAGAAGCTCTGAAAATGGAATGAAAATAGTTCAGCACTCTGGATTTCCACTGGGAAATTTAGACCACATCCAAGTTTTCAAAACACAGAGCTGCAATCATCTGGGAGGCAACTGATAAGAGTGAGTGTGTCAGAAACACAGTGATGAAAATGTAGAGAGGGTGCCTCATAGACAGAGGACAAGACTATCTGGAGAGCTTTGTTTTTAAAACATCTTTTGAGGACCGGAAAGAAGGGTACTGTAGAAAGAAAGTGAATGGATCAAGTCCATAAATTTTGCTTTTGAAGGGCTTTAAGCCTCTTAAGTATCTGTGAAACTAAGAGATGAGTGAGTACAAATCAACCACCAAAGCCACTTTAGAGCAGAAGTATTTTTATTGTCATTCATATTAATGCTAATCATTGTGGGGAAAAAAAAAAAAATAATAAAAGAACAACCAAAACCCAGGTACTGATTTAAAGCTGGTTCAGGCCAATTGTACCTGTGTTCCTCCATGCTCAGTGCTGCAAAAGGGAAAGGATTTATTGGCTAGGCCCTTCAAGACCTCTTTCTGCTTCACATGCAGCTTAACTTTTCTTGGGGATAGAAACAGGTCAGGAAAGGATAAGCAGGGACAGGCATCAAACTCGGCTTGTTGTTGCTCTCTCTGCTTAGGTTGGATGCCTCTCATTCTGATTCTGGGATACTTCAAATTCAGAGGAAGACCTTTTATAAAGCAAACTTTTCTCTTCCTCCTCTTCTCACTTCTACCTACATATTTCTCTGTGATCAGTCAACAAGAGAAAATAAAGACTTTGCATTTTGAACATAAGGATACAAGAAAAAGAAAAGCAGCAGAAGAATATCTGTTTCACTGCACCCACAGAAGTTTTTATTTTATTTTGCCCAAAATAAAATAATAAGTTCTTGTGAGACTGTACCTTATGACTTAGTGCCACTTATTTTAGTTGAAAGTAAACTTTGTATTGTTGATATGGGAAGACCTATTACACAGAAAACAGGAAAAACTACCTACAACACAGGAGAAAAATGGCACAAGAACCTTAGAAAGATCAATATGGACATTAGAAGAAAAGGATGACCTTGCAATTTGAGACAAAAACCCCCAAATATCTGTGTTATACAGAGCAAATGCAGCACCATTAGCATGAGAGTGAAAACAAGACTGCAGGAGTGAAGTCTGCTACCGACTATTTTGGATATTTAGGAATCGTTGGGATTGACCTGCAATATGAGAAGGTTCACTTTTGTGCAAAACAGAGAGCTCAGCACTTTCTTCATGTGAGGTTGGAAGGGAAACATAACATTAGAACAGCCAGTTCTGTGTTTGTGGCTATAGTTTGTTTCTATATATTTTATAGTCTTTGTACTTTATATCTCCATCTCCTTGATTCCTTTGATTCTTTATATCAATGATGAAAAAGTTCCAGGAGAGTAAATCTCAAGTAATTTTATAATTCATGTTCATTAAAAGACTTATGACAGAAAAACAGTGTTTATATGATACTCAGCGGAACAAGTGAGACAGGAATTATTGTAAAAGAAATGTTTAATTTCTCTAGTGCTGAATAAACATTACTGTAATGCTGCTCATGTTTTCAGAAGCTGAACTCCCTTTCTCCCTATAATTCTATTCCTGGATGGCTATAACGCAGTAATTTTCAAATATAGCAAATTATATCACCAGTTTTGAAACATGAAATAGTCCAAATGAGACTAGGAATCCAAGGCAGGTTGTCACTGAGGTCAATATAGACAGTCCTACTCAGCTGTGAATAAAACCCTTGGGAAAGATCACTGTATTAATTTCCATTCATATTATAGCCTAAGGAAAGGAGGAAAAATGCTAAATGATGTAAGGACATCTAATCTTTAGGGTTTTCTTATTCCCAGGTATTTTCAACTACTTTTTTCACAAAATGTCTCTAGCTCTATTTGTTCAGTCTTGGAGGTCACTAATTCTTGGTTTATCCATCTCACATAGTTCTTGAACTATGCTCAAGAAGCATTAGAGATAGTAGGTGATTAGGGAGGTACTGAGTTTGTTCATCAATTCAGTTTTCTCAGATTCTCATAGCTCTGAACAGACACAATTCTGAGATTCATGGCAGACACTTTAGCAGAGTGTCATTGCAGGCTCTCCATCTGCAGGTTCCTCCCTTCCTGCCACACTGACTGATCTCTGAAGAACTCATAGAGTATTTGTTCTACACAAGAACCCAGACAACCTTTACAGACCTACAGCTACAGGGCACCCATCTTGTTTCAAGTGTGTTTCCTGAAGATTTTTTTGGGGGGGTTCAAAACTTTTGAACCCCACAGATTAAAGATCTCTCTGTGGTTTTTTGCTAAAGTGCACCAGAGAAGCAAATATCTTGTGTTCAAAGAACTGTAAATATTTTTGATATTTTTTTACCAGCAACTGTCAGAACAGTGCCATTGTATCTGACCCTTAAAAATCCAGGCTGAACACTGTCAAATAAGAATGCTCAGGAAAAATATTCAATATGACACTGGAGAGGGAAGAAGGGTGAACATAACTGCTTTATGGTATAAAGCTGTCAGCAAAGAACTGCCAATAAAAAGATGTTATTTTTTTACAGGCTTTTCAAATTTTGAAGATTACGCAGAGAGAAGTATGGGGGTAAAGGCTCCTAGCTAGTTTTGGAAAGTTCGGTCAAATGGATGAACAGATCACTGGGATGCCCCAGCTATTATGCAGCAGTCTGGTACAAACAATCAGGGAAGAAACATTTATCCTGCCAGTGGCTGAATTCAACATAAAAATATGTCCAGTTCTTTGTACTGCACTAATTTAGACTACTTCCACCTTTGGAGTTTTGAAATAATAGTGTTAAGTCATTGAAATTGCACCTTGCCTTTCCTCTTATAAATTATTTGTTTAATTCTGAATCAGGAAAATTTGTTTCCTGAAGGAAACAATCTTTTTCTTTCTCTGTATGTGATATAATAGAAGTGCAAAAATGCCATCATTTTGGCTTTTTGAGGAATAGCTGAGTATAAAATTTGGGCTTATTCAATGTGAATCACTTGGTAAAAACAAGGCATTAAATGAAGTGTGAATATGAACATTCCTAAGGTGGTTTGTTGTTGGGTTTTTTGTTTGTTTTTTTTTTGTTTGTTTGTTGGTTTTATTGTTGCTGTTTTTTTTTTTTTTTTTTACTATAGATTACCAAGATATGGACTACCTGAACCAGACAAAAGCTAAAATAAAGACTACTCAAATTCCTGACTTGAAGTGAAACCTGACATGAAATTCAGGCAGTTACCTGCCTTCTCAATTACATTGCCATAGATTCTCTCAGCAGAGCTAAAAACTCCAGGATCTGGTGAAAAGCTCATCTAGTCTAGCTTCCAAAATCTCTTTTCTAATCCATTCTCATCTAAACTTTAGTCTTTAGAAGACCACATCTGCCAGCCAGAAAATTAACCAAACAGGAAATTAACAAAAAATATCTACTTTTTGTCACCTGTCTCATGTATGAATTAAAATGACATAGTCAAAGATATATTAAAGGCCTGTGATTTATGGACTAGTTGTCTTGTAATGAAAGATGGAAGCATTATAATTATACCAGACATAGTAGGAATACTAAAAGTTTAAAGTCATAAAGAAAAAGAATTCAATTTGAAGAGTATTATAACCTAATGTACACACATAATGTTCACAGGTCATTTCTATATGTCTATAAGAAATGTCTACATAGAGAACATGAGCAAATAATTCACCCTGGCCGAAGGAGACACAAGGATTAAAATCAATTAATACAAAGATTTGTTATTGCTGTTGTTTTGCACAAAGCAATAAATATGCTACCTTGCTGGATCTTTAGATTAGGTTTTCTTTACATCTTCAAAGGTAGTTTAAATCTATCACCTTGAGTGTGCGTCATCATGTCACCTGCAGCAAAGTTCTTCACATCAGCATTTTATGGACTACTAAAATATGTTGCACAATATTTTGCAGTGTAAACCATTCCCAGACTTTCTGGCAGTCAAGTGCCCGATTAAAAGTTCTTGACATGAACAGGAAGGATGAAATAAAAACCCCACAAACCAACAGCAAATAAAAGTGGATATATTCAGATAACTATATTATCTTTTCTAGAGAAATCACTATTAAATAATAACTGGGCTTAAGAACTGAGACGAAATTCATGGCTGAAATTGTTGTGGATTGTTTCTAAGAAAGCAGCATTTCAGATTCTTATGGAAAGAACATGAGCAAAATGAGGGAAACACTTTCAGACCTGGGGATGTGACACATTAGAATTCCAAAGAAGACACTGATCAGTATTAGCAATGAGATTTCATTTGCAGATCTCATGTAAAATTAATTTTCATAATTCTCTTAGTTCCTGTCTACATACACAGATTTTTTTTCTCATTATCTACTTTATTACCATATTTGAATTCTCCTGTTCAGTGTCTGGGAAGAAAATATGAGGGATAGGCATTTTACTATGACTCAAGGAAAAACACACTCTCAAATCTCAAACCATTGGTCCCACAAACTGAAGAAGAGTTCTGTCTAAAAATGTTAGCATGTCACAAAAAGGGGGACAAAGTATTAACTGTTCCACTGAATAATCAATTCGAGTGGAATTACTGCTAAAGTTATGTAGTTATGTTGAGATATAATATTTAAAGTGCTTCTTATGTCATGAGATTTTCCATTCAAAGTTCACAATTCAGTTTGACACATTCTCCTAATAGCATATTTAGAAGCCACAGACAGCAATAATACCATCAGCAGTGACCCATTAGCTCCACATCAACAAGGAAATTCAGCACAGTCACTCCTACTAAATACACCTGAGTCCTTCCACTTAACTATCAGGAAATGTCTGACTGCTTAGCTAGCAAGATTTAACAAGATTACAGCCCAAGGAAGTGTGGCTACAGGCTGTTGTCACATTCACTCTGACTCATATTCATAATGTCTTCTGATCTATCTTTAGGCTTATGAAAAAACCCCAACACACGGATTTTATTTTTCTGCCAGCTTTATAGCTAAAGAAGAAGAAACAGGATCTTAGGAATTTATGCCACTACTTCATCATTTTGGGGGGGTAAGGGGGAGAAACAAGCCATGTGTAATCCATATCATATATAGTTTATATGAGTGAGGTGCTTACCTTAAGAGGAATTTTAACATCTTTGGCAAACCCTCCCTATCCCATTCTCTGGGGTCGCAATGTGTTATCAATGGGCAAACAGACTTGGAAGTAAGCTAAATATGAGCCTGAGTATGGCTTCCTTCTGTCAAGTGCTTTTATTTTCACTTCACTTTAAAAGAAGTACATGAAATTGGAACAACTTGGCTGAATTATGCTGTTTAAACACACATTTTCTCAGAGGAAAGTCACAAACAATTTGAGTAGTATGGTCATATAATATTTGCTATCTCTGAAAACTGTTAACTGGAGTTATCAAAACAATGGGTAAACCACAATCTGATCAATTGAAATCTCAGAAGTTTTAGAGACAGGAGTCAGTCAAAACAGCAGTAGTTTCCAAGAAGTTACTTGGATTATCCATCTCTCTCTGAACCTTAATTATCACCAAAGTATACACAACTGTATGCATATTTATATATTTATGTGATATTCAAGATTCAAAATACAGGATGGAAGGAGGAAGGGAGAGAGTTCATGTCTGTTAGTTTAAATTTTTTCCGATGGTCCTCAGCTAAATCACATGAGAAGCAATTAAATACAGGGAGATAGACTGACGAGATGACAAATGTACTCATTGTCTATATTTCAGAGTACTTAAATTTTATCCACATGAGCTTCTACCCTCAAAAAAAAGAGTAAACCCAGAATGCTATGTTACTGCTGCCCACAGGGAAGTTACACATGGGTATGAAGTTTCAAATCTACAGAAATAAGTTGGACTGGGAAATTCTAGGTGAGACAATTTCACTGATAAAAGTTCAATTACTACTCACTTTGATGATCACCTGAGCCTATGTGATTACTCAGGAATCTAACAGATTTTGAAAGCTCTAGCCCACATGTATGATGTGATTTCAGGATATGTTTCTTCTCAGGAAGGTAAAAAAAGCAGGCACACCCTGTAGGATGTATAAATATCTCTTGAACCTACACATATTCCAGGTCATTATTTCTGTGACCCCAGAGAGCCACACAAAACCTTTGCTGGGAAAGTGAAGAGTGGCCACCACAACCATGGAAATTTGCCACAGCATTAGAAGCAGAAAGGAAACAGATTTAAATATTGATTCAGCAACTTTACTTAACAACATCTGACAGCAGGCATTCCTGTGAACCCCAAATGGATTTTGGAAGCATCCACAATTGAATGTAAATGTTTCCTCCAGTGTGGCAACATTTGTCAACACAGAAGGTGCCAACTTGACTTTTTTGGTAGAAAAAGAATAAATTGCATTTAGTGTTCAAATCTCCATGTCTTTGTGCAAAGGGCAGCACTGAGGCCACCCCTGGAAACATTCAAAATGTCTGATTTTCAAGACCATCTAGCATTTCCCCTGGTTTTTGGAAGATAGTTATCTGTCCTAGACACAGTTGAAATTCCCAGTCAAATGAATATGGCCTTTCAGTGAATTAGGGGGAAAACTATAACTTAATTATTTTCCTAGATACCTGAGGAATATAAGCACATTGTTCTATATTTGGCCTGCCTTCAAGCTAGTCTTTCCTTGAATAAGCTTTTAAAAATATTAAGCAGTTCTTCAGAAGAGAATAAGTTTTCTATCTGAGACAAAAATATCACATATTGATATGCCCTGACAGCCTCAGAAAGCCAATATCCTTTACATAAAGTACTATATAGATGAAGAAAATTAATTTCTACATATTTATTATAAGTGTCTGTGCGTGGAAGTTTTGTGGCCAAGCATTGAGGAAATTAGGTTCTCTTTTTTCATGCAATGCAATATTGTTGATTCCCTTCATCATTTATACTTCTACTGAGGGCAAAGTGTGATAGTGAGGGGGAAAGAGGGCTTTGCTGCTGCATGTGGGAGGAGGATTTCTGCCTTTGTCAAGCTGGCAGCCTTTCCCTTCAGCACACGCTCTGCACCACTGACATTCAGCGGCTGCAGGAAGAGATAGATCATCTGAAGAAGCTGAGACAAATATTTGATTTGGATGATTATCCTGCAGGTGTCTCATCATCACCATGATGCTTGGAATTACTAATTATTTTCCTTCCAATTATGCATATCTTGCTGTGAATACATATATTATATCATAGGTAATTCAGTTTATTTTGATCGATATGACCCCTTGACCACTCTTTCAAGGAGAGCCCAGTAATGAGGAATACCCTGTGCTGGGGGAGAGAAGGAATTCTAGGAGTGATCCTAACAGAAGAACTAGTTCACCTCATTTCCTGTAGTTTCTTTCCCTCTAATACTACTTAGTAATCATAATGGGGTATCTCAGGTTTTCTCAGCCCATTTCAGTGAGCCTTACACCCACAGGTGTCTAGCCGTATCAGCTCCTGAAGCTGTGCACAAACAAACGTAAATAAATCAGGTGGTAGCACAGGTAATATTATTTTTTAAAGCTGTTAATAGTATGAATTGTATTGTTTAGTTTTCTGCAACCTTGTCTGGACTGGATGGTATCACTCAGATCTTACCTGACCCTTCATAAAGGTCAAAGAGGGTGCAATTTTGTGTACAGATAATGAAGGTAATTTTTCTTCAAAATACTCCTCCACCACAATCTGCTTTTCTTCTAGGTGACGCTAGAGATAGGTACCTTAAAAAAATAATACTTTAATGGTTTTCAAACAGCTAACCATCTATGATTTATTGGGTTGGTTTCTGCAAAAATAAGAAGGCAGTTTTGTTTATTTATGGAATGTTCGAGTGCAAATGGAGATAGAAAAGCAAACTGTTAACATCTCACCTCATTAAGAAATCAAGTTAAATTTCAAATGACAGAAACAAATTGTGCCAAGTCAGTCTTTTCCCCATTAGAAAACATAAAGTATTCCATTGAAGAGTGATGGAGACAAGGTTTCACACTGATGGAAATTCAAATATCTTCTTACATTAATTCTTGTTCTTCCTAGGTAATCTTCTTCCTAGATAATATTCTGTTCTAGAAAGATTCTTGTTCTTCTGCTTTTCAGCTTAGAACAAAACCAGTTTAGATACTGGGATAGTCCCCACAGGAAGGAAGCTGTGTTTTTTCAGTCATTTCTGAAAATTACGTTTGTGAGAATGCAATATTGTTCATACTTCTGTGGATGTTTCTGTACAAGTTTCACAGGCAGAATTTTTTTTAAAGCGTAGTGACACACTATGTGATTATGCCTCTGTGTATAATTAAGTGGTTACAGTATAGACATATTACTGGTTTTCTAATGTCAGCAGCAGAAGCCTTTTTGCCAGGAATTGAAAGTGCTTCACTTTAACAATTAAAAAAAGTGCCACACATGACTCTGTATTCAGATTTTATGTGTGCTCCAGTTGAGCTATTTGAGAGATAGGAGAGTTACAAGATAAGCTGTGGCTTCCCAGCAGCCCATTTAATACCCGAAATTATATGCTTAGACAGCATATAAGAGTTTGTGTTCAATTTGTCATGAATAAGGGCATGATACGGGCAAGAACACACACCCTTTATAGGCCTCAGCAGAGGAAAAGCAGGCAACTCTCTTTTTCTGAGCAGGCACCAAGTGTCAAGCTAGAGACAAGGGCGCTTGGGGCATGCCCTTCCCTATTTACAGGCTGCACTTGGTGTTCTCAGCTATTGTTCCCACTGCTGTGAACCCACAGCACTTCATTTTCTCTCATTGTCACCTTGTCAGAGTGACTCCTGAAATGCTGCCTCTTCTGCTACCCTTGTGCTACTGCTCCTGCCAAGACAGCCAGAACGTGGCCAGTGAAGGAGGCAGAGTAGCAATAAGTCTGAATTAAAGTGTTGGGGCAGTGTGTGTGTAAAAAAGGGGACATTTATTTCTGCAGCAGAGGGCAAGGAACAGACCAGTTACCTTCTCCTCAGGAAAAGGGACCAAGAGCACATGTTATCATGCCTCCCTGGGACTCAGCCTCCAGCCTCTATTTTTCAGGCTGGATCTCTGATCAAAGATATTGGGGCCTGCAGGGAAGTGGCAACATCATAGCTGTGAAATACAGTCTTAATGAGATAACTTGAAGGCACTCTGCTGTACAGAAAAAAAAAAATCAAGCAATGGTTTACCTGTCCATCTAAGCTAGAGTAGGATGTTTAGCATCTTCTGAAGTCTTGAAAATTTAGCAGCAGCTGCTGGAAACAGTTCAGTTTGATGCTAAAATAATGCAGAAATAATAAAGCTAGCATAGTTAAAAGGCAATCCTTTTAAAAGTTCCTCCCTTAAGGTTATATTTAGATGCAACTTAGACCCATGAGATCTGGCTTGAAAGGACACCCAGGATTAAAGTGCATTTGTTGACAGAGTCATGAAAGGCAATCAATAATAGAAGTCAGTAAAAAAGTAATAGCATACCGCCATGTGGAATAACGATTCAAGGTGGACATGGATCAGACTGAATTCCGTCATTTTAAGCATGGAAATATCCATTTGGCTAGGGAGCTCCTCTTTATAGACTGCAAGGTAGTAGACACTAGAAGGCAGATGTTTCCAGGATCAGTAGTGCAAAGTGACCACTAATTAATCAGTTTTATTGTATTTGATAGGTTTTAAACTACCCAAATACTTACATCCCAATACTAGAAATATTTTCTTCCACACTGTTTAAGCAGCAGAGAGATTAGGAGCACAATAGGGGGTACAGACACAAGTCATCACTCTTAGCAGGGACAGGTTTCTGGCAGTTTGACCTCTTCCTAACTTCTGCCAGGCCCTGGGGCAGGCAGTGCTAAGTAATGCTGCAAACAGTAAAAATACTGGAGGCATG
>VZSE01010479.1:234295-250089 GCA_013398275.1 Promerops cafer
ATATATATATATACCTCCCTCACCATATATTCTAGATATCTATTACATGTATCCCCCACATCAACAAGTGAAATAAAGATAGAAAGATACTGAAATTACTGGTGCTTGACTGTGGCTGTTTAAAGACAGCTGTAGGGTGTGCACAGGTCTGGTTATAAGAGCTGTNGACATTTATTTCTGCAGCAGAGGGCAAGGAACAGACCAGTTACCTTCTCCTCAGGAAAAGGGACCAAGAGCACATGTTATCATGCCTCCCTGGGACTCAGCCTCCAGCCTCTATTTTTCAGGCTGGATCTCTGATCAAAGATATTGGGGCCTGCAGGGAAGTGGCAACATCATAGCTGTGAAATACAGTCTTAATGAGATAACTTGAAGGCACTCTGCTGTACAGAAAAAAAAAAATCAAGCAATGGTTTACCTGTCCATCTAAGCTAGAGTAGGATGTTTAGCATCTTCTGAAGTCTTGAAAATTTAGCAGCAGCTGCTGGAAACAGTTCAGTTTGATGCTAAAATAATGCAGAAATAATAAAGCTAGCATAGTTAAAAGGCAATCCTTTTAAAAGTTCCTCCCTTAAGGTTATATTTAGATGCAACTTAGACCCATGAGATCTGGCTTGAAAGGACACCCAGGATTAAAGTGCATTTGTTGACAGAGTCATGAAAGGCAATCAATAATAGAAGTCAGTAAAAAAGTAATAGCATACCGCCATGTGGAATAACGATTCAAGGTGGACATGGATCAGACTGAATTCCGTCATTTTAAGCATGGAAATATCCATTTGGCTAGGGAGCTCCTCTTTATAGACTGCAAGGTAGTAGACACTAGAAGGCAGATGTTTCCAGGATCAGTAGTGCAAAGTGACCACTAATTAATCAGTTTTATTGTATTTGATAGGTTTTAAACTACCCAAATACTTACATCCCAATACTAGAAATATTTTCTTCCACACTGTTTAAGCAGCAGAGAGATTAGGAGCACAATAGGGGGTACAGACACAAGTCATCACTCTTAGCAGGGACAGGTTTCTGGCAGTTTGACCTCTTCCTAACTTCTGCCAGGCCCTGGGGCAGGCAGTGCTAAGTAATGCTGCAAACAGTAAAAATACTGGAGGCATGGTCACTCCTGAGCAACCCTGGTTGCCAAGACAGGCAAACCAGTATTTTACCGTCTATTGAGGGGAATAAATAACCTACAGCTTCTTCTGTCCACCTCTGCCACAGCCATAGCTGCTTAATTTCCTTGGACACACATGTGGGTGGCCCCAGCTGTACAAAGCTCTCTGGGTGTTGCCTAGGCACAGCAAGCAGATCTTGACCAAACAGGATCTCCACAGGATCAACTTGTGTATCAAGGGCATGAGGAGTAGGAATCCCAGACCATGGCTGGTAAGGGTTTAGAGTGGAGTTTGGGTATTCTTCTATTATCTCATTCTAGGAAGGCAGCTTTCATTTCTCCAGTACATTCTAAGCAATCTTCATTCTTTCTCATTTCCTTCAGCCTAGCCACAAAATCCCTTGGAACTGCTTTTCTCAAGTCCTCAGCTACCAAGGTGGTAATATGTATCATTTGCTAAGAAGTGCAAGAAAATCTGTATGTTAAGTATGAAATAATTAATTTTCTTTCTAATTCAGAGTCTCCAGCTTGAAATATCATTTTACTTCATATCAAACTACACATTAACTGGACAAGAAAGAAGGGTGAGATATACTAAAATTAGACAACAGGAGCTAAAGCAAACACATTGACATCAACCAAAATAAATAATTTAAAATGCAGTGCTATTCAGGAATCTAATAAATAAGCACACAAAGATAGAAGTATTTAAAAATTATGGCTTATTGAAAAGTGAAAATTAATTTGAGATAGAGGAAAAAAATGAAATTTCAAACTGTTTTGATTTTCACTTCTCAAAACTTGCTGCTTTTTACTTTTTTTTTATTCCATGTTAAGAATTTTATGGACGTTTATAAGTACAGAAGTTTTACTAAAAATTTTTTTAATAAGTAATTTCTTGGTACAATTTTTATAAACAAGAAAAACTCATAAATTATAATAATTTCAGAATTTCACACAATAGCAGAAACTGACTCAAAAGCATTTTCAGAGTCTGCAAATTTGGCCTAACATATTTCCTTGTGAGAGAAATAAATGTAGAAGAGACCAAAGAACAAAATAAATTCAGGGAGAGACCTAATATAAAGGCAAAATGAGATTTTTTAATTAATGGAAGATGAAGTTAGAGGCACATAGAACAATTTTGAATAAGTAAATCGTCAGCTCAGATTTATTCTTTCAAATAGCATGAGAGCAGGAGAAAACAGAAAGCAACCAAATTTCAGAAAGGCCTTTTGTCTATAATGAATTTGAGGAATACATCACTACAATATCTCATCAAGATCTGGAGTGTGGCTAGTTAAATGGTTAGCAAGCATAGCAAGAAGTTGTATGCAGTATAAACATATTCGTAAAAAGACAAATTTCATGTCAGGTACATATTTTTTAGTTTTTATCGGTTTTGCCAAAGAATATACAGGGTTTTTTGCAAAAAGGGAAATAACAACGTACTGTACCTCAATGAAAATGCCATTTTCTTTCCTTTTATATATTTGGTTTGTTGAGATCTAAATAAAATTATCTTCTGACCTTAAGCAAGACATTTCACATACTTTTTTCGTCTATTTTTAATAAAGCAATGCAATGTAAATGAAAAGAGAGAGGTTGTCACTGTTCCAATAAAACCATGGAGAAGAAGAGAAAATTATGATAGTAGTGGGTTTTGATGAAGAAGTTACTCTGGCTGCCATCTGAGGAGAAAGGAGGTGAGGGGGACCCACCAGTTAAACTCCACATGATAATTCTCTCTGCCTGCATCCCACAACATACTGCCTTCATAGTGGGGGTGTAATTACGAGCTACCAGACCCTCCTACCTCCTGTAAATTTAGTATTTTTGGACCTGCATGCATCTCTCATATCCAAGTCTCAATTAATTTTACTGATACAGCCTAATCTCTTCTCATAGAACCAAATGGCAGCTTTAGTCAAAGGTCATGCTGGGACTAAGAGGGCCAGCACACCCATGGGTAATGGAGCAGGCAGAGTTCGCAGTTGCCCTTCCTTCCCTGTATTAGGGTCTACAGTGGTGTGCATTAGGGTTGATGGTATGTTCTTGGATCCTCAGTATATGGCTTGGGAAAGTTGGCAGGAAAGGGTGAACATCCTTACCCAGAAGAAAGGGAGAGAGGAGACAAGCCTTCAAGGTTTTGCAATTTCTTAAGTGTGAATTTGAGAACCCCAAACATTTGGGGTTTAATTTTTTAATTTCATCCAAAGATGAGACAGGCAGGTCTGTCCAGCTTTCTCTCTCTTTTCTGGGAACATTTGGAGAGACTGCAGACATATCCAGTGTCACCACCTGTCACAGCCAGCAATTGCTTGGCTAGCGGAAGGCAACTCATCATCTCCAGCCCAGGTGTTTCCCCGCTGTGCCACATGTGCTGTGGATGCAACAGTGCTGTGGTGGCAAGGATGAGCTCCCAGTGAGGCTGTCCCAGGAGATTGCAGAGTCTGTGGTGGTCTCCTTCCCTCCAGCTGCTAGGCAGTGCTTTGTTTGACCTCCAGATGCCAAGGAAAAGTTTGTGCTTGGAGAGCAGATGTAATCCTGGATGGAAGAACAGGGTGGCCCCAATGGGTATACCAATGGAGGAGAGTGCAGCACTGCCCAAAATGAAGCCCAGGAGCATGCCAGAGGAGGGAAGTGCCCTGTCTGGACATCCAGAGCCCAGAAAAAAGGAGGCACTTGGGGTCCAGGTTTCCTTCTCTTAGAACCACAGTCAAAGTGGAGGGAGACAGAAGGGGCAATTGAGACCCCTGTGAAACAGCAGTGGGCAGACAGAGACACCTGGAAGCATGTCCACAACCATGCCATTGTGGGAGCAGGCTGGCTGCCAGTGCAGCACTTACCAAAGACCTAAAATCAAAGGAAAAGGAACTGACACAAACAAACAAGCAGAGGACCTAATTATAATTTTCTAATATAAAAGCAGCAGAAAGGGTCAGGTCACACAGAGCTTGGAGGTTCATTGCTCTTGTGGTCAGTGGCAGGCACCCCTGTTTTCCTGTGCTTTCCCTATGCCTGTTGTTTTAACAGCAGATGGGAAAGCCAGTGCAAGAAAGTTAATTTTCTTTCCCTCTCAATCACCTCCATTATTCTCTGTCTGATGTAGGGGGAGCAGCAAGAGTTAATGAGCTCTGTGTGTATGTGTGTGTGTTGTGTGTGTGGAGTGTGGAGTGTGGGGAGGATGGAATTTAAATGAAATGGGGAAATAGAGGGGCACTGGCATAGCACACAATTCAAAAACAACTTGTTTCACCAAAGGACTGTTTGCAAGATCCAGCCATGCCAACAATAGCCTTCTTTCAAACTCACCTTTTAGTGGGGAGAAAAGGGGCAACCTGCTGCCCTTGGGGAGGGTGTGTGAGGGAGGAGGGGCAGATGATGATGGGGGCTGAGTAAAGAGAGGTGGAGAGGCAGTCGAGGGAAGGAAGGAGAGCAAAGCAGGAGGAAAAAAAGAGAGTGCAAATCCAAATGTCGATTTGTAGACACAGTGAGGAGAGCCTGCTGGCTGACAGGCTGATTTATTGGATTCTTCCAGTTAATCACTGCCGGCCTGTGGCCAAACGGATCTCCAGCAAAGCTGAAAGGCAGCTGAGGGAAACAGGCTTATAAGCATAAAGCCGCATAATGGTGTTCAATGAAGTGTGAGACTTTTAGTTCAGTCTCAGTGAGCCGGCCGCATTGCCGGAATGTCAAAGAGGGATTGTGGGTGGAAAAATTATGGATTTAAACTGCTAGCTGTAAATGAGGTCAATATGTCTGGTTCATAAACAGTCCGAGGCTATTCCAAGAATGCAGTGAGGGGGAAAATTAGCGTGAAGCCAACACTGTAGACAAACCTCATTGAGATATAATTGCAGCTATAAATACAAGTGAAAAGCTTACTGAGTGCAATAAAATATAGACATGGTTTTTTATCTCTCTCCCCCCCCATATTTCCTTCTTTCAATCTATGCATTTGTTAAGTGTTGTGCATCTATAATATTCCCCCCCTTCTCCCTCTCCGTTTCCCTCTGACACCCAGTGTTGAAATTAATTGAGTGTTCTTGATCTCCCATTCCATTTTATTCAGGCAAGATTGGAAAAAATCAAAAGAGCACATCTAAAGCATTTTCTTCCCTTTTGCTTTTCTATTTGAATCAGGTTGAAACGTGTTAAAAAAAAAAGACATTGCGACTTTTTTATATCTTAAAAAATGCAGTAAAATGTCTTTTTAAACTAATACATCTGTTAGATCATTTGAATCTCAATTTAATGAGGTGACATCAAAGGCAAGTATTGGATCCTATGGAGAGTCTCTTTCACAAGATACCTGGTCTTTGCTCATGAAACATTGACTTTAAATTAATGTGATGTTTCAGATTTTCTTTTTTTCTTTGCCCTGTAGGTCCTTTATTACTGTATGGTGGGGAGAGGAAGCAGCACCAAAGGACAGGAGGACAGACACTGAGCAATATGCCTTACCCAGTTTAAAACTGATACAGTAATAAATTGAACGCTAATGGCTATGGTCAGGCTGTTTTTTCCCCTAAGCCAATTGATTTAAATGGCAGTAATTTGGCCAGCAAGGCTAGTCCTGTTTAAATTAAACCCATTAATATAATAGCACCAGTCTTGAATTAAATCCATCTGTAGCAGAGCCTCCACCGGTCAGTGGTTTAATAACTGTCCAGGGATGTCCTGAAAACACCCACATTCATACAAACACGAAAAAGAGATTAGAACCGGGATCCAGAAAACCTCCTGTTTCTCTAGGATATAAGACGCAGACATCTGTTATAGTCAGGGACAGGAAAACCACAAACCTTGATTCTTCTTCTAGAAGCGTAATCCACAACTTCTTTATGTATGTTTTCACCAACTCCTGCCCCTCCCACTCCCTTTCCTCACCTTGGCAATTACATTTAAATTTGTTTGCCTGATAATCTTTACACATATTGACCAATGTAAAAAGTTTGAAAAAACACTATGTGGAGCAACAGGCTCAGAAAAGACATTGAAATGTATCTTAGGATTAGCATCCAATATAGAAAGCCTATTCTTGACAGAAGCCTTCACAATGTGGTTAGGATTGATCTTTTGACTTCTTCCCCTATTGTTCTTGACTCCCATTGTGGCAGGTTGCTATGTATTATGAGGCAATTTCTTTCCTTACTTGAAGGACTATGCAGGATTTTCCTTGGACTTATTTAATGTCAAGCCTCGCCTGTGGGAACTAAAGGATGCAAGTCTTCCACTTTAAAGAAAGCATCTTTGTGGTTCAGTCTCACCTTTGTGAGATCAATAGCACCTTCAAAGCAGTTCTTTTTTGAAAACCGCCTTATAGTTTCCCTCTTTAACAGGCAACTCCACTGTATCAGAAAGACTGAGTTTATTCCATATTTTGCTTGGTTATGTCCCACTGACTTACTTATGGCTGTTTCAAGTTATGATTCACCATGTTGAACATCTGCCAGCTTCAGGTGAAGTTGTTTGCTTCACTGGACGGATATTAGTGTTGAGACTTGCATGTAATAAATATTACGTTTTTGTCTGAATTTAGGTTTGCATTTTGCAGTGGAGGGAATTAATGCTGTTTAGGATTAAATAGTATCAGATATACTCTGTATCCTTTTGTGTATATAGCTGAAGAATCCAGGTCTTATAATGCATGTCGAGTTTTTAATAACTTTTCACAATTCCCTGCCTCGGCATCTCTGTACAGACAGCAAAAAAGAAAAGACTGTTTCATGGTGGTCTGTGCCAAATGATCCTCCAGTAATTCTGCCCCAGAAACACATGCTCCTCTGAACTAAGAAGAATGAACAGCACATCCTCAGCTTTTTCCTAGACAGTACACATAAAGTTGCCTCAATTTGAGGTTGCCTGACGTTTCCCATTACAAGTCCCTGCTTTCAGTCACTTACCACTTTATTTAACTGAATAGAAAACTTCTGTATGTTGGAAGTTACACTTACGGACAGTAAAAGATGGTGAGATAAGAGGTTTTTCCATTCAGGCTTTGCTGTATTTTTTGGGAGCATAAAGCCTTTTATTTTGTCCAAGCTACAGAAAGCTGTGGAAATACCATTAGTCATAAGCTTAGGTCAGACAAGATTTGCATATGTAAAGTGTTCAAAGATAAAGCACATGAAAAATAGTGTCAGCAATAGGGACAAATTTTTAATTGTTTAGCAAGCTTGGTCCATCCATGCTCTCCTTGACCATAGCAGTATAAATCAAAGCCCTGATAACACTTCAGCATTGCAAAAAGCCCAGTTTAATATGCACTAATCAGAGGCAGAATTTATTAGCTTGGGTTCAGGCTTGAGCTAACCCATGCACAAAATTTCCAGTCTATTCAAAGTTTGTGCAGAGCAACCCTATGTCTTTGAGAAACAGACCATAAGGACATAGCCTTAGACTGTTACCTTAAAGAAGAAAGGACAATTAAATAAATTGAGCAAAAATTAATTGAATTTAACATATAATCTTATCCCAGAATGATCACAGAAATAAATGCTTCCACAGAACTTTATGAGTCACCCATCATTCTACAGTGCAGGACTCCCCAGTCAGCTCAGAAGTCTTTCTATCCCACAGCAAAGTAGTTCTTAAAGTAATCGCCTAACTCAACATCTGGGCATATATTTCCAGACCCATTTCCACTGGACAGTCAATGTGACTTTTCAGGTCCTTAGAAAAAGGAATTGTATATAAGTGTGAGTTTTGGAACCAAGAGCAACCACAACTGGCTGTAGCTCATATGCTTTGGCTGATACCTTCTATGTCATCTGCTCTTAAGCTTCAGTAGCTAGATCAAGACTAAGAAATTGAGGGTTTAATAGCCCNCACACCACAGGTATGTATCCCAGTAATAATTTAGGACAAAAAAAGGCAGATGGCTTTTAGATGGAGCCAGGAAATACATCTGGTCCATGCCCATATGTTCTTGCTCTGCTCCTCTGTTTTACTAAAGTTAATGTAGAAATGCTGAAAATGATCAAATGATGACATTTTGCAGAAATTGATGATCATTCCATAATCAATCATTAAGAAAGAAAGAGACTAGAACATGCAAAATTCAGTGGAATTTTTGATTTGTTTCTGTTAAGGATATGTGATCTTTCAAGATAAAGAAAAATGTGATTTTACTACTTACTTAGCTATAATTTGTCCATTTTTTTTAAGCCTTCTGTATGTTACACTTTAGGAAAATAAATATTACCTGTAGGAGATGTGAATTATCATACAGCAAAGTAAGGCAAGACATTTTGGGACAGAGCTTTTCTGTAAAATTTGATTTTTAGTTTTTGAGTCTGTTTTGAGAGTGAGGGAATAACAGTGATCTTCAGTGTTGGTAACCCCTTGCTTAAAAAGAAAATGGAAATTACATCCAGTGCATTCTCTTCCTGCACACATTTTGAAAATTATCTATTGTTATGTCAACTTTAGTGGATTTTGGTTTTCAAGCCTAACCGTCAACAGTGACCGCAGTGGTTTGAAAGACTTGTTAATAAGAACATAGAAACCTGTAATTCAAAAACATTTCAAACCATTGAAGAGAGGGAAATTATTAAGAAGTACACAGAAACATCCATGGCAAGAAGATATAAATCAAAATCTTTTATTTGAGCCCTCTCTTCTACTTGACTTCCCAAAATCTGAGACCAAAGAGAATAATTGTATTCCTTAGAAAAATCTTTTGTAAACAAAGGTGCAGTATCTTTTCTTTGATTGAAAAGGTCCTCCACTGTTTGCCATTTTCCTGAAATCTGAAGTCCCAGTGCCTGCATGCATTGTAAGCAGAGCAGTCAATACAACATTCCCACTTTCCCTCCCATTTTACAAGACACCAATGAAATGCTAATCAAAATACTATAGTGAGCCCATTGATGTATCTTTGGGCATACCTACCACTACATAGCCCGTCACAAGGTTCCCAAACACAAGACATCACATTATGCTCCAGTCTTACACCACTGGTTTAAGATGCCATTGAAAGCTGCAGTATCTCTCCTTCTTTCAACTGGAAATGGCAGAGAACTTGCTAAGTATATTCACTCCCTCAATTCTTGGTACTGAATCTTCCTTAGCTGATGGATGTTTTCATAGTTTATGGAAGTCCACGAAAAGCTTTAGAATAAAATTTTAACCAAAAAACCCAGGACTTGCTAAAATATATCTAGGACACTGACAAATTTACAGAAAACTGTACTACAGCATTTGGAAGACTATCCTATCAAATATCTGTTATACTCATGTGTCCTGAATGAGTTTAATATTTTATAGAGAAATTTAAAATAAGACGGCAACCCACCTCAAGAACTCAATTGTAATTCCCATGGACTCTTCTCCTTAAAGTGAATTTAGTGCACATGAAATGTACTGGATTGACAGAAAACAAGAGCAGTGAACAGCTTTATTTCTATACAATGAGTGTGGTTTTGGTATTAGAAAGTTTCCTGTCACACAGAGTTTTTACTCACAAGAAATTACCTAATGAGGAAATGATGAATTCTTTCAAATGCTAGCCAGGATTATATTTACCAAAAAAAAATTAGAGACAGGTGAAAAAAAAGAGCAATTCATGATGCTATTGTCATTTTACTTTCAATTTATCAGTGATTGTGTCACGAAGTGAAGCAATATAAATGATAATAATGTGTTGTTATGACTCTATGTGTCATTTGCATTATGTGACATTCCGAATTTTTCAATTTGAGTGTTTAGAAGAGAAATTGTTGCCTTTGTTCCTGTATTGGCAACTACCTACTGGCTGAGTTCCCTGTAAAAACACATCTTTTGGCCTATCTTCCGTTAAAATTATTAATTCATTTACCATAAAGGGTGACCTCAGGCCTATATAATTATGGGTATATAGCCAGACATTAAGACCTATACATGAACATTCTGTGTAGTCCATGTATACCTGAAGGTCCATAGATGAACTAGCTCTATACAGATTAATATATTCTGCATTGTATGTGTTCATAAATATGGGGTTTCTGATGGCAGGAAGGACAGCATACTTCATTTTCATGAGTTAGGAATGACTGCATAACTCACAGGTGGCAGAGCAAAGCAAAGCCACTAATGGATTCTGTACAGTCATCCCTACTGGATAAAAATAAAATTCCATTACACTGTCCACCATCACATATTATATTTACACCATATCAGAGACTTATGTCCATAGAGTAACTAAACTTTTCGTTACCCTTTGCTGAAGAAATTAACATCATTGAAGAAATATAAAGACATCTTGCTGGGCTATGTTTCCCCCTGGCAGCATCTAAATATGTATTTCATACAAGTAAACACACACATACACCCCCATTAATAATGTGGTGCTTTTCCTAGTCCGTTTCTGAGAGCTACTGCAATAAGTTCATCTGTCCCCTGGATATGATGGAATTTCTGCTCCTTAGATTTATACATCTGGGGTTTTATATCTTTTCAGTCTCCGAATGTGATTCTAGATTTGTTGTGGTGTAAGAATAACTCCCTAAAAAACAACACATGCAATCAGCTTACAGTGAAACAGAGTCAGGCCTTTGTCCCTGATGTAGCTGTCTGGGCACAGTTACCACCTTTACTGCTTAAAGGACAACCATAGGTAACAGCAACAATTAAGCCAAGTCTGAGACACCCACATCATCTGGAAATAGGTCTGTGTTATTCCTGGATAGAAATCATTATGAATACGGTAGCAATCAAAGCATCTCTAGGTGATGTTTTTGAACAACAGTATGCAATAAATTTTATTTAGGAAAATAGTTGCATATCGAAGAAAAAATTAAACTTTATCACTATAATGCTCTACCCTCAGTGCTCTTCTGCTGTTGTCCATCCAAACTGACTGTCCTACCACCCACATCAGCAACAAAGCAAAAACAGAAGCTGTTTCCATTTCTAAACATACAAACTTATCTCATCTTAATCTGAAACCTAAATTTTCTTCCTTTAAAAAAATTCCTTAGCCTCCGTCAGACACTAGTAAGGATTCAAAAAGTGTCATTAAGCTGGCTAACTAGATTTTACAGAATTGGGATAGTATATCAAACAAGTTTTTTTCCAATTTTTACATTTGAAAAAGAACTTAATGATAAATAGACAGGGGGAACAAAAGCTTCAGTCCTTTTCAAAAGTCAAATAGCAGCTTTTACCAAGTTACTTTTTCTATTTTTTTTTTTTTTGGAAACATGAGCAGAAAAGTAAAAAGCCAGCTCTCTGAAACATCATTTTCCACACTGTCTTCAAAATTTTTTTCAAATTAAACGCATACATTAAATTTAGAGGTCTAAGTGTTTGTAGCCAGAAAGAGCATACCCAGTCTTGCAAGTCACAGAACTGGACAGCACAGTATAGTAAGATACATACCAGGCTATTAAAGTCTTACCAGGAAAAGGAATCTCACAGTAACTAACATGTCATCGCTTTCAAATCAGATAATTACCCTGATAAAACAACTATTAAATTTCTGCCTGTTTTAATAGAAATGATGCTCTCCAGCTCTCTAAAACGCTGGTTAGACAGCTCTTTTAGTTAGCCACTTTATTTATCTTCCGCTCATACAATAAGGTGCCCACAACTATATTGTCTTCTATGGGTTGTCTCAGTATTAATTTACATCAACATAAAAGAGAACAAAACATTTTTTTCTCTACAGATGATTTTGGGACAATATGGAGAACATTTTAACTTGCACAGGGGAATAAGACAGCATTTAACCTGGATAATAATTGGCTCACCAGCATAGAAAGATACAGAACACTACTGTGAATTTTTCTGGTTTTTTGCATAAATGGGTCAATACATATAATCCCATATTGTTCTCAGGAAAGAATTGTTCTTTGCAATTTATCACCTCTTACATGCTAAAAAAAACCCCAGCCAAACAAAGTATGATGCACAGAAGTGTCTATGGAATATAATCTGCTGAACCATACTCTAAGATCTGATGCCACACTTCATGCCAAGACTTTCCGAGGCAATCTTTAAATACTGTTGCAACTACAGAAGCTTTAGTGGCAGCGTTTGCCTCGAGTCTACAGAGGTTCAGTGACACAGACAGGTTGGTTCTCTGGCTTCTTGTCTAACAGAGACAAAAAGTAGCTTTCAGCATTCTAGAATATTCATGTAGGGGAATGAAGTTTGACATTAAAAAATTCATCCTTAATCCTTGTTCTTCTTGACCTTACTTCTTTTTTCTCTTTTCTTCTTTTTTGTCAAGAAGTGATTTGGTTTGCACAAATAGACTGGTTTAATAAAACTGGTCTTCTTCCTTCTACTAAAAGTTTACCTGCGAGAGCCCCAAACATAATAAAATCAGATTATGAAGGCAATCGTATTTACTTGTAATAAATCAAATCTTGCAGACATCAGTTAAGTCTCCCTTACTGCACTGGGACAATATCGTGCATGCATACATCAATACCTGAGGTGTCAGAAATATATTTCATAAGTTCAGAAAAATTGCATTCACACTTGCAGCACCATTATAAGAAGTGAATTTGTAATGTGAACATTATGATGTATAAAGTGGTTTTGTTCCTACATTTAATAAGCATCACATGTCAAGCCCACAAACATAATGGAATTTGCTGGTAATTTACCATTAGATGTAGTATATTGTTTTCAGGAAGAGAAGTTTTTCACACTTTATCAACAGTATGCAATTTTAAGAAGCCGTCAACTTTCTCTCCTCTGAATGTAGAAGATTCTTTAGATTAGTGAAATAAGATAAAATCCCAGCCAGTGGTATACTCTATTAAGTTGAATGAAGTCAGTGCAAGACATTTCCAGTTGCAGACAAAATGTTTCCTTCAGACTATCCCTGTAGAATATATATCTTTTTTATTCTAATTTTGGTATAGGCTAGGATGCTGGAGAAGGTCTCACCCAAGGTATACCTGGCCAGCCCAGTATGAGAGCTGTGGTATAACACTCATGCCGAGACATTTTTAGGTGTTTTTTCACATGGCAAAGTTCATTGACACATCACAGATATTTTCAGTCTAAATAACAGAGCAGCAGAGCACTTTTTTTCACCTTTTTTTCCTTTCAGAAATTGATGAAATGAGAATACTTGGTCCCTAAACCTCTGTTGATATACATTTTTACTGTGCACTTCAGTACTGCCGATTAGAAATATTTTACTAGGTGTCCTGGTTCCGGCTAGGCCAGGCAAGGGAGAGGGAGAGGGACAGAGTTAATTTTGCAATAGCCAGGAGCAGGCATGGCTTGGACCCGGAGGTTATTCTCTACCATCCCATGTCATTTTCTGGGAATGTGATAAGGGGTTCCTTCAAACCCAGGAAGCTTGGCAGAGGGAACAATCAGATAGCACCGATTCCTTCCATTATTGATATTGTAATTGCTACTGTTTATTTTCTTATTTCTTTGCTGTTTCCCAGTAATTTGTTCTTATTTCAACCTGTGGTCTTTACCCTTTGTGCCTCCCATCCTCCTCTCCATCCTGCTGCCAGGGGACGTAGATGGGGGAGTGAGTGAGCAGATAATCATTTGGGCTGTTTCATTGAGAACACTAAATTGGGGCATATTATTCCTAAGCCATGACAGAAGGCAAATTGCAATATTTAAATATCAAGCTGACAGAGATCTTGAGTATTGAACCACAGAAACAATTTTCCTTGAACTAGGAGGTAAAAGGTCTTTAAAATGTACACATAAAAAAAAGTCTCTGTAGACCTTAGTCCTACCAGATGTCCTGAGCCCTAATATTTACTAAGACAAAATGAGACTGTCAACAGCTGAAACCTACAGTTTTACTGGGTTTATAATGGAAATAAAGAAGTAGTGTGCTATTTTCCTCCATGGAAGTGCTGTTTTGCCTTTTCATAATAAGAGCATTCATAGTTTTGCAAAGTTTATTCAATGTTGTGTCTGAAGCAAGTTTACTATGTAGTGTTTTGTTTCCCAGCAGAGCTCACAAGGATCAAACTTAATCAGTAGAGGTTCATATTGGCAATGACATTTCATTCTGGTTTTTTTTCAATTTCCATTTGAAACTGCCTGAGGGTATGTACAGCTCTGTTCTCTAGCTATATATATATATATATATGTTTGTGTGTGTGTGTATAGTTTTTTTCACTGAGCAACATTAAAGCAATCCATTATTTAAAAGAATTGGTAAACTTTAGTCCTAGAAAGACACTATCTCTAAACCCCACATGCTCTAGTTTAAGCCAGGTCTAGATTTCACAGGTATTTGTTGAAGGTAGCATTTGGCAATCTACATTCCTTGTCCACTGCTTGGCTATCTTTTGAAGCCATCGTTCCTTCTCTGGTACCCCCTCAGTTTCCGTTCTCCAGTATCCCCTTACTTGCCCCAATACAATATTTGGTCTGGTATAAGAGAAGAAAACATGATTTCAGATTACCTTACCAGAAATTTCTGATATTTGGCTGATCATTTTCTCAGCTAGATACACAAATCTGGCATAAATGAGAGAGGAAGGAGAGCTACCTAAATTGTACTATCACTTACAGGAATGCCCAGGAAACCTCTCAGCACATAAAAACTTCACTATCTGAAGCAAGCAAACATGAAAGAACATGCCACTGTCATAACTACAGTTCTCATTTATGTGGTGAGTTCAGGTACAATGCGAGAAGAGACAAAACACATGAAAATACTCCAGCTTCTGTTTTAAGGCACACAGCAGGTCACATCCTCAGCACTTTAAAAAGGCAAAAAAACTGCAGGAACAATGAAAATAAAGCCTCAAATATTTTTTCAGGTTTACTTTTCTTAGTTCGTAAGCACTGGTAAATTTCATAGCACTCCTGTGAAGAATTATATTGCTAAAACTACATACAAAATTTTTGGAAACATTTAGGGTGTTTGGTAAAAGTTCAAATTTCAAAAGACAAACATTCCACAGAGAGACCTGGAAAAATTTACTCCATCAGTTCTTAAAAACCTAGCATTTTTTTGGCCTTACTAAGAGTGATATAAACAATATTTTAAAAACTTTTCAAATTCTAATTATTTTTTTATCTCGTTCAAATTTATAGGATATATTTAATCTTCAAAATCTAGATGAAACATCAAAAAAAACGTTTTAAGATCTTTTTTATCTACCCTTTTAACTCGTTAACTTGTTGGAAATGTGACCTAATTATAGGTCACAGAATATTCTGAGCTGGAAGGGACCCAAAGGATCACCAGGTCCAACTCTCATGTGAATGGCTCATAAGGCGATTGAACCCATAACCTGGGTGTTATTAGCACTATGCTCTAACCAACTGAGCTAGAGTACTAAAGGTGTTATTATTACCATATGGATTTTACAAGTGAAAAACCAATATTCTTGGAGAACAGAGCCAAAATGGTTGCAGTGTAGAACGGTATGGCAAAAGCAACTTGAAACAGAGCTTTTAGGAAAAAATGGTTTCATGAATTTCAGTTGAGGATGTGAGTGCACAGCATTTCTAAGAATAAAGATACAGAAATCTTAAATTAATATCAGAAAATGAAGACTATATATACTCAGTGAAACCTGGGAGAAACTGTAATTCAATAGCCTTGCCCAAGATCAAATGCAAATATAGAGAACTGTAGAATAAGTTGTCCCTTCCCTTCCTGGAACCTTCCCTTCCCTTCCCTTCCCTTCCCTTCCCTTCCCTTCCCTTCCCTTCCCAGAACTTCCCAGAACTTCCCAGAACTTCC
>VZSE01010479.1:250900-364567 GCA_013398275.1 Promerops cafer
CCCGAACCTTCCCTTCCCCAACCTTCCCCGAAACTTCCCTCCCCTCCCCTTCCCTCCCCTTCCCTCCCCTTCCCTTATCTTCCTTTCCATTCTCAGGATTTCTTGGAACTTCCTTCCCTTCCCCGCAGTGCCCTGTGCTTCCCTGAGCTTCCCTGCTCTTCTCTTCCCTTCCCATTCTTCTTCCTGTTCTTACTCCCTTTATTCACCTTTCAGATCAAATCACATTTCTTACAAGCTGTGGTTTGTATTTTGTAGTGCTGAAAATTAATGCATGCGTCCTTTCAGAGAAGAAATGTTTTATAGCTGTTACAGACATACAAGACATAATGAAAATTAGCTGGCAACAAAGTAGTAGTGAAGTTTGTTGTTTCATTTTGGTAATCTGACAGGTGTCCAGAAGAAAGGAATATGCAAGTACAGTTAAGGCATGAAAAAGTTTTGCATGAAAGTTTTCTAAATATTAAGCCATTTAGTCTTGCTGTAAAATGGGTGCACTGTGGGGTTTTTCATTATGAAGTATTCCCTGTTTGCAGCACTTGTCTGGAAAAAGTTCTTTGTCATCTTACTAGATCCAAAGATTCCCACTCCTGAGTCATGGTATTACTCTCTAGACTGGCTGAATTTAGTAAAGGAGTTAGAGGAATACTCAAATTATATGTTGTGAGACAGCTAATAAGAGAATTGCTTGTCCGCCTCACTCTCATTGAAGCTGCATTGCCACTTAAACTAGTTTTTGAAGCTTGATGGTGGATACTGGTGGGATGGTGTTTCCCTAGCCTTCTCCTGGGACCTGAGTAGTTTGTGCAGTCATGTCACATTCAGGTCATATATGAAATTCCATTCTGAAAACCCCCAATATGAAAAGGTGCTATTTTACCCAAACTCACATATGTACAATATTCATATTTTAAGGTGATCCAAACCCCCAAATTACCTTCAAAAACTTTCAGAAGGGTTCTACCAATTTTCATGGTATGCTAATGATTTAAAGGGAATGCCAAAATAATATTGTTATATGTTTACTAAGTCTTGTCTCCACGGGCAGGTAGCTTTCAATTTTTAGCATTCATGCGTACTGTATGTCGTGTATATCTAACAAGAAAAAGGCAAAAACTTTGTACAAGATTTCCCACTGTTCTTTCTGGAATCAAAGCCCCTTTTCAAAACTACATTCATCATGACCTCCAAGGATGCAAATACTTGCCACCTAGATAAAATAAATTCAAACAAACAAACAAAACCAAAATTTGGCGTATTATAAAACTAAAGGAAAGGCCTGGAGACATACTCCACCAGCGTTCTGGTGGTTTAACTCCAGCGAGCAGCCAAACCCCATGCAGCTGCTCGCTCACCCCTTCATCAACAGGATGGGGGAGAGAATTGGAAAGGTAAAACTTGAAAACTGCTGGGTTGGGATAAAGACTGTTAACTGGGGAAAGCAAAAGCCCCACATAAAAGCAAAGTAAAACAAGGAATTAATTCACTGCTTCCCATGGGCAGGCAGGTGTTCAGCCATCCCAGGAGAGCAGGGCCCCATCACATGTGACAGTGACTTGGGACGACAAACGCCATCACTCTGAAAGTCTGCCCCTTGCTCCTTCATTCCTCAACTTTCTCTACTGAGCATCATGTCTTACTATACGGAATGCTCCTTTGGTCTGTCGGGGTGACCCGTCTCAGCTGTGTTTCCTGCCAATCTCCCACACAACCTCAACTTCCTCATCAGCATGGAGTACAAAAAGCAGAAAAGGCCTCTTGTCTGTGCAGGACCTGCTCAGCAACAGCAAATACATCTCTGTATTATCAACCCTGTGATAGCACAGATCCAAAACACACCCGCATACCAGCCACTGTGAAGAAAATTAGCTCAATCCCAGCCAAAACCAGTATAGAGTCTAAAAATTCATCAGAATGTACTGCTAAAAAAGTTAGAACAGCTGACTGAGCGGAAGACTGCCTAGGCACACCAAATAGTAGTAGGCACTGAAAAACAGACTGATGTGGGTGACCTGAGGTTGCAAGATATCACCTAATGGTGCAAAGAAGCCCTGCTTGAAAATTGTAAAGCTGTTTAGTATGTCTGTGTAGAGAGAGATTCTGTGATTAGCAGATACAACAGTATTTTTTTTTTGTGGGATTGTTTTACACTGAGACGTCTTACACTCAGGTTAGACATACCAGTAGCTTGACTAAGTTTGAGATTATTTTGTCTAAGATGCAGTATAGCGTATCTACCTTCACTGCCATCTCACAAAGCAACCTGAATGTTCTCATGACCTAATCTGTTCTATCTCTTTACCTCCATAGTAGTAAACTCAATCCAGTTTAGATGAATAATATAAGAATATTTTGTATTTTTCTCTCAACAATGTGCTAATATTTAACCAAGCCATTGCCACAGATTAGTTCTTCAGACCAGATAAATAATGAATTGAGTATAATAAATACTCATGTCAACATAACAACATTTTTTCTTGCTTGACATCCAGCACACTTCCTAGGTCTGCATTGTTGGCTTAAGAAGACACCAAACTCTGTGCCATAATGCCTTCACAATTCTTGACACTCTTCAGATTCATGTTGTACTAATCAGCCACATGAGTACTTTTTCTATCCCCCACACAGAATCACACACACAATCACTAGGTTGGAAGAGACCTCCAAGATCATCAAGTCCAACCCATGCCCTAACACCTCAACTAAACCATGGCACCAAGGGCCGCATCCAGTCTTTTTTTAAACACATCCAGGGATGGTAACTCCACCACCTCCTCAGGCAGACGATTCCAAGTACTTTATCACCCTTTCAGTAAAAAAGTTTTTCCTAATATCCAACGTAAATTTCGCTTCGCACAGCTTAAGACTGTGTCCTCTCCTTCTGTCAGTTGCTACCTGGAAAAAGAGACCCCCCCACCTGACTACAACCACCTTTCAGGGAGTTGTAGAGAGTGATAAGGTCACCTCTGAGTCACCTCTTTCTTTTTTTTTCCTCTCAAAAAGGACAAAGAAAATTCTGAATAATTTCAATTTATCTTGCATTAATAAATAAATTAATTCATTAGTATTCCATAATATATAATCTGATAATGATTGGAATCAACAGCATGAGAGTTGTCTATTCAATAATTTTTCAATTGTTTCTCTTTGGTTTATGTTCTTATCAATGGAAAGCAATATTAAAATTCTGGCTGAAAGCAGACACTCATATTTTCACTGTAGAAACACCATAGGGACGTTGCTTTAAAATTCTTCCTGTCCTGCAGGATAAATTCTGCTGCTTAATGTCTTTTTCCTATAAAATAAATGAAACTTTTCCTTCCTTGAGGCATTGTTGAATGTTAGAGAAAAAGGCGTAAGCTTATGGAATGAAGTTTTTATTTAACAGAATTCGTGTCTTCTTTCCATTAAAATAAATTAACGTGATAGAGAGTTGGAATACATAAAGCTGTATGAACCAGTGGTCTGTGTCATTAAGACAATAAGGATAAAAATATTGCAAGGAAAGAGATTTGTTGTGTGGACTTACTGTTAAGGTATGTGCAAGTGACTTTGTCTCTGAAGTGCAGTTAGGAAGGGCTGTTGTAAGTGTTGAATTAAAGTGCTGAAACTAAATGGCATTATTGGTCTGAGCAGGGGAGATTTCAGGACAAATGCACAGTCATTTTTGTATGGCGACAAAATGTCAATGAGCTGAAATTTAAGGCTTACTACTCCAAGCATCCACACAGCAAATGCTCTTGAAACAAAAATGATAACTGGGAACTTGAGCACAGGGTAATTACAGTCACCAGTGAAGTAAATCAGCACAGCACTCAGACCTCAAGACCTAAATCAGCTTTCCTGGGAATGGCCCAAACCTTTTACCCAGAAGACTTGCATATGAAAACAATTTGGGAAGCTGATCCTTGCATCCTCACAGCTGTTACCTAGTAACTATCTGCGTGAGTGCTTCCAGTCCATTTTACAGCAGAGTGGCACAGGTTAGCTTAAATGGTTCTGCCAGAAAGCCTGGGCAAGTCAATGGCATCAGCATGTTACCAAGGCATTTGGTGGATGCTCAGGAAGGAGCATGTATGTGGAAAATACTGAATTACAGGAGAGTCCAGGGAGAAGTATTTGATTCTTAGGAGCAAATTTCTATTGGTCGAATCAGTATTGCCTAGCTCAAGGCAGTGATTAATTACTACTTGGAGCAAGCTGTTACTATCCATCAGCTATAGGGATGTAGGACCTGTTCATACCTTCTGACCAGTGGTCATCTTCATCAATACTAATTGCTTATTTTTGGAGATAATCTGCCATTGCTGACCAGCTGCTTCATACTATGGCTACTCCTGAGAATAATCAATCACCACAGAGCAATATATTATTACTGAAACTGCAAATGTACAGGTATTTACAGCAATGAATTTACCAGATACCAGTATGTAACCATGATGAGGTGGTACACTGCCATATCCATATTCCTCTCTGAATTTTGTCTTCCTATCCTTTATCCCCCTCTCTGTCTCTTAGTCCAGCATACCCTACCTCTTATCCATGCTTTCCACACATACTGCTGCCCATATTTGTGCTGCCACCTCTCTAAACTGTGCCCAGCATGCAGAGAGGCAGGACCCTAGGCAAGTTGCTGTCCATACCTAGTGCAGGGCATTCAGCTGGATGGCTGAGGGCCAGCAGTCCTTGCTGGGGGCCCATGCAGGCTGCTGTGCTCTGGGGGAAGTGAGAATGCCAAAGACCCTGCGTGGGTGCAGAACTCTGACCAGGCCCCAAGTGTCATGGCATACACTGAACAGGTGTTGAAACAATACCCTGGAAAAATGGTGATGTTGCAGCTGCCAAACTTGTGGTGGCAATTGCCTAAGAGGCTGGCCACAAGGAGTTCAGAAGCCCAGAGGTGTCAACCAGCTTGAACAGGTTTGCCTATGATGGTGCACTTCTTTCTTTGGTTGTACTTCTAGATAACACTTACTATTTGATCCTAACGTTCAATTCATTCACAACCTGAACAGAACACTTTTTGAATGAGTTCTGTTTTATAATTAAAACTCTCCAATATATAGGCCTATATGCTTCTAGGAAATGAACAGAAGACTTAGAAGTTTGTTCCCCAAACTAGCAAACAATTTAGAGTTAGAATAAGAATTTACACAAAATCATATTGAAAAGTTACCAGTATGGTCACAACCATTGTTTTTTCAATTTGTTATTGCTGTATTAGCATTCCCAGCAGCCCATACTTTAAAGAAAGGAGTAAATTTTGTCCCCCAAAATCTTAAATATAATTGCTTTGGACATGCTGGTGAATTCTGCCTATGCAGTCCTCACATGTCTCAGCTCTTTTGGTGGACCTGAGCACTCCAAAACTGAAAAAGCAAATGAGCTTTTGACACTGTTGAAAATGGTAAACATCCTTGAGATAGACACAAAGAAAAGAGTGCTATTTCCTTCAAGGTTGTTTGATGCTTTGCCACTGATTTAATTCTGTGTAGAGCAAACCTGTTGTCTTCTATTTGTCTGAGAGTTGTTGTGAACAATTATTATATTTAATAGATTATTGCCTAGTGTTACATATGTCATGTAGCCCAGCTTGTTTTCTACAAGATGCCCTCTAGTCTCTTGAAGATTTTTATTTTGGCACTTTCTGTCTTTCTGCCTTACATTTTATTCAAGAATTCAAAGGTCTCAACAAAGAAACAAATTTTGTTTCTTTATTGCCCATATGTTGAATTAACTCTTTTTCATTACAGTTCCGGCAGTAAGCAGTGTTTCCCTGTTTCTCTTTGGTCTTCCCTTTCTGAACTTTGTTACAATGATTCAAAGGGAGACAGAGTTTAATGCAATTCTGACAGAGTTTTCTTGGTCAGGAGGTAACAAAAACCAGTCTTCTCTACTTGATTTTGCTCCTCCACATATATAGAATATAACATCTACATAATGATTTCAAACAGGAACATTAAAAGCAAGTGACCTTGTAGTCAAGTATATATTGCTTTCTAAATATTCATACTGAATTAATAAAATAGAAAGTATGGGCCAACCATGGCTCAAGATGTAGTGAAAAGAAAATAAATGACTAAGGAAAGGTTATGTATTGCATTTCACATACATTCTTTGTAACAAGAGAGGGTCAAACGCATATCACAGAGGAGAAAGATCACTGACATTTTCTAAACTCTGCGGTGAAGAGGTGTCAAACAGTTTGTTGCTCGTTAGTTAATGAAACCCATGCTCTCCAGGATATGAGAGAAAGTGAACCCACCTATCAACAGATAGCTCACTGCCGGGGCTTGGGTCCCAGGCTCTGCTTTGCCACTGACCACTGAAGGTCCGCAGCATCAGCTGCCCAAACGCGGCTGCATGGCGTGGACATGAATCTCTTGATGCTATGGATAAGGCATGAAAGGGAAAAGAGAGGCCTTGGTCTTCTCTAGTAAAACCATTTTGATCTGCGTAAATTAATGACCACAGAATCAAAACCAGTGTGGACAGGAAGGAGCATGGTGCGATGGGACATGACAGAGTGATTGAGTGTAAAACCTGCTAGTGGACTAATGGCAGAAGAAACAAGTGCCTTCTTCTTTCAATCTTTAGTTTGTTAGGAAAATAGAACAGTTCCATTTTAAGAAACTGAGAGAAACATGTCTCAGAAGAAATGTCTTAAAGTACCTATCTAGGATGTGGGGACTGGTACCAGAATTTTTCATGTTTTAGATAATGCCATTACTAACATGCTGTGATATGCTTTTGAAGTATTATCCTGCCAAAGTCTATTTTTTATGTTTCCGACAGAGTTTGGTTAAAAATGCATGAAAAATGATGAAACTTTTGTCTGATAATTTTTTTCAATTAAAAAAAATATTTCCTCGCTGAGCAGCTTTATTTGCTATGAACAGATCAGACTAGACAGTGTCGCTGCCAATCTCCTCGGAGCTCTGTCTTGTGTTCAAATTATTCTAAAAGGGATATATGGCCTTGTACTCTGTGAAATGCCCGAAATGCATCTAGTATCTCTAGCAAAAGAATATGAGTTGTTGGCAGACTATGAATACTTTTTGTTTCAATATGATTTTTAGCCAAATAAAAGAGTGAAAGAATTTCAGCTGGAACTGGACCCTGGGATATTTTTCTATGTGATAATATTGTCAAACCCCTTTACTTTCAAATGTCTCTCCAAAAGAAATCATGGCTCTTCTAAAATTTTTGATTACCATCCCTTTCTTTTTTTGCATATGGTCATCCACTGCTTTCAAAAATCATGAACACTGAATCACTTTGATTTCTAAATATGAAAAAAATATTTAGAAGCCAAGATGCCTTTTAGAATGCAAAATTTCATGGTGAGAGTGAAATTACTGGGAAAGAAACTAGAGAGGAGAAAATGCATTACTGTGATTTTGTATAGTTAAAGTAGAGGTTTCTGATCATTAAATCCTATTTTCATAACTTTTGCAATAATGTCTAGCAGCACAGATACACTTGTATCGTTTCAGTTGCTTATATTGTGAGAGACTGTCCACTTCTTTCTATACTCATTGAAAATACATACAAATCAGCTTGTACTAAATCCTAATGACACTGTTTTTACCAAATATAGAGACACTGAAAATTATTTAAATACATAGACTTTGGGGAGAGATGGATCCTTTGAATGAAAATAAGTCCAGTAGTAAAAAATGAGTAACTTTGATTAATAAGATTTTTAAATAAAATATTAACATTTTTAGAAGTTACTTCTTTATTAATCAGTGTCTAAAGAACCTTCTTTAAAATTCATTTTGCAATGTTGTTTTTTTAAAGTTTCTGTACTTAAGAGTTCACAAAGATTAGAGAAGTGTGCATTTGTGCTGTTCCTCATAAAACTTGAAGACTACAATCCTGTTCTCATTAGACACAAGGGAGAAGTAGTGATCTTTGAGGATGCAACTATTATTTTTCCTTTTCCTTTTCCTTTTCCTTTTCCTTTTCCTTTTCCTTTTCCTTTTCCTTTTCCTTTTCCTTTTCCTTTTCCTTTTCCTCTTCCTTTTCCGTTCCCTTTCCCATTTTCATTCCCATTTCCCCTTTCTCTTTCTTCCTGCATTCTCTCCCGCTTTCTCCTGTCCCCCTTCCCCCTTTTCAAATTCCCTCTCCCCTTTCTTTTTTATTCTACTTTTATCCCTTTCCTGTAACCTTCTTTTCATCCTCCCCTTCCCCCTGCCTCAAACTCTGGAGAAGTTTTGACCAAGTCTGGTCATAACTGTGATTATCTAAGCAGAACTGAAAACATTTGCTAATCCATTTACCCCTCGTATTTGGAAGGTCTTTTAATCCGATCCAAAACTGTACAAGGACAATCCTACACAACATTAGAGACACTTCAGCTTGGCAGTGGCTCAAGATGTGCATTCCTCCTGTAGGACGTGGCCTGTTCTTTTCCAGCAGTTACTGTGCAGCATACATGTAGCTCCCAGCCTTCCAGTGAGTGAGCGACTTCTGAATGTCTGTTTGCTGTGCAGTCTGAACAAACAGAACTGAAACTATGGGGTGCTGGCATGCTGTTTAGTATGTACATTACTGCCACTAGGTATATCCCTACAGGTAAAAGTATTTTTTTTCTTTCCTGGCCAAGTGGAATATCTATACATATATATAGATAATATCTGGCCAAGTTTCTATATATAATAACTAGCAAATAGCCGACCCTGTGTGTGTGTGAATGGATGAATAGTTACAAGCAGCTGCCATTCTCCAAGTATCTGTGAGAATAAAGCGTTCATTCACCCAGCAAGCAATGATAATAATGATCTTTTGATGCTCTCTGAGTTCAACCTGAGAAGGCAAAGTGAATTCACATAGTGAGTAAAACAGGTCCATGGAGATCATCTTGTCAGTCTTGTCAAATACCAAGCTGATGCTTGTTCAGCTGCCTGTAAGATTTTTCTGCTCATCACAGTCAAGGCTAATAGAAAAAAAAAAAGGTAATTTGAACAGTTTCTGCAGTATCCTTCTGACCCCTGTACGAAAATCATAAAGGGTCATATTGGAAGCTGCTGAACAGATTTCTTGTATAAAGAGATTTTTCCAGAAATTATTTTTTTGTGACACCTGTGTAGGGTGAAGTTGTATAAAGAGACGTGGGGGTGGAATTTTTATCTTTTAACTTACTAATTTTGTAAAGTGCCTTCAGATTTCCACAGCTTGGAGATATCCTTAAGCAGTAGTAATTTGTAGGCTCTTATCCTTATTTTAGATGAATATCCTTTCACAACTATTCACATAATTCTGCTTAGAGTAATGAATAAAAAAGGAAGAAAGCATTAGCAATTAAAATCATGTGCACCATCAGGTTTCTTGTAAAGCAACTAGGAGAAGTAAATTAGACAACCTCTACCTTAATTTGATAATAGGTACATGAGGCATGGAGGGGTTTTCTGCCTAACATTCAAAATCAGAATTATAAAAAGAGGAAGAATAGACATTATGTGTTATGTTTTTTAAAAGATTCATAAATAAGAGTGATTTTTTTTTCAAAACTTCATGATGCTGCAACCTCTACATTGAGATTTTCAAAAGTGCACATTATTGAATATGTTTGTAAACACAGCAACTTTCCTCAATGCATAAATGCATAAAAGCAGGCAAGAAGCTCCCTGTTTTCCCAGCTTCCTGAGAATCCCACTCATTAGGCTACCGCCACTGACTTCAAATTACTGTCACTAGCAACTACTGGCAATCCTAAATTAATTTTTCTTACATTCCCTGCTCTCTGATTTTGTAGTCTCCCTTTGGTAACAAGAGGAGATGCATGACATTTGGTCTCCCAAGCCACATCTCCTTCAAGCAGTGAGTGTCATCACCCTTATTCCTCCCAAACTCTGAAACCGAATCACCTTCTCAGCACTGGGTATGACAGACCCAGACTCTCCAAATGACTCCCTGATCCCTCCATTTTATTGTCACATCTGCCTCTCTGTATGTCCCTCCACTCTTTCCTTCATAGTTTTTGAGCTACCAAGTTGAAAGGCAATATTTCCTGTTCCTCTCACTCAGCTCAGCTCCAATTGCAGGCCCAATTACCTCTGCACAATTGTTATTTCACCTTTCTGCCAGTTACCCGGTCCAGCAATTTTTTGAGCCATATTAGTGATTCCTTTCGAGTTCAGGCTGCTCTCTGTATATTGTGTTTTCTCACACCGAACTCAGTTGCTCTGAGATAAAGCTGAGATACTCAAAAATACAGTGCCTAAGCAGTTGTCCCCCCTCCGTGTGAGGACCCCAAGCACACTCTTACAGTAATAAGAAACCCTATCAGCCCAATTAGTCTGATTTTGAAAGCTGTCTACAGATTACTTAGTGCCTGCTTACAGACTGACGCAATAAAAACCAGTCTCTTCAGGGAGGCGAAGCCCTGAATATTGAAATAACAATACATCCGTGTTGTGTCACAGCTGGAAGTGTGTGCCTTTCCAAAAAACTGGGCAAAGACCCAGCTCGAAAATATAAGAGTAGAATTTCTACTGGGAAAAGATATGGTTAAGACAACTCCACAGAACCTACTTGCTCTCCTTTCTGCCAAAGCAACTTTTTCTCTTACTCTTTGGCCAAATTTTCTCAACATGCTGAGCCCCCTCTTTCTAGGACCCCTCTTTGTGGGACCCTTGTCAGCAGATTTTTCTAACAGTTAACACCCTATCAAATACAGACAATTAGCTCTTCCCTCCCTGTACACCTGCCTGCTTTCTATTATTTGAGTATTGTTTCAAAAAGGATGGGTATGACAGGTGGGCAAAAACCCTGCCCTCTGCTCTCAACTTTCCTGGGTCGAGTTGCGTGGGGAATATATGATTCTGCTTTCCCGTTTTGCACAGCTACTGAAGACTCTCAATTTTCATGGTTTCTCTTACAGAAAATCTTCTGACAACACGAAAAAAGACTGTCCCCTTCAGCAAAAAGATGAGAAAGTACTTCCTTAAGAATAATTGAAAAACAGAGTGTAGCCACTCAAGGTAGCTGCAAATGCCTCACAGGACACACCCCTTCCTTGCTCAGTAATTGCCTTTTTTTTTTTCTGTTCTCAAATGACCTTTGAAATTGAAGTGAAGCATGTGTATTAGAAGAATACTAATACTATCAGTTGCGGTACAAGTACCATATGATGCAATATATATTATATGTTATGTATTTCAATTTGCTTTCTTCCAAGTTTCTTGACACCATGATATGCTAGGAAAAAAGCTTAAAACATTTAACTTCAGAAAAACCTTCCTCTCTGAAATCTCTTTTAGGAAAAAGCTCCAGTGACACAACAGAACAGCTTTATATATAGGAAGAGAGATAGGAGCCTTACGAAAAATATGACTCAGAAGAAAGCAGAACAGAACTTTAGGAAATTAAAGAATTCTTAAAAGTAGGAATTTTAAGCACTTTGCACATCTACAGTGCAAATTGCATCTAATATTGCATTGTAACACTGACAGTGCCATTGGATGCAAAGAATTATTTGAACCTAGTATTTATATTAAAAACAGAGATTGTAAAATGGAATTTGACTGACTTCACTTGCGAGAAACTCTGTGCCATAAAGCTGTCCTTTCTCTAATCAAAATATCACCTGAATGAAGTCATCATGTTTGGCCTGATTGCATTTTTTCTCCATATATGTGCAGCTGCATTTGCCTCTCCATAAATGTCATTTGATTATGAGAAAATAAACAGGGAAGGACTCACAGGGAGTCGGTACAGGGCCTGCTTGTTTACCTGCCGCAGCTTTCCGGGCTGAAGAACAAATGTCATGCAAATGGTGCACCAGCAATGAGCTGCCAATCATCCCGCCTTGGCATTCATGGTGATTTGCTAAATCATTTAAAGAGACATGCTTTACTAAATGAAAAAATATCAGCGGCAAGGGCCTGTGTTTAAACATGGGGCTGAGTTATTATCCCAGTAGGCTGGAATGAAATGAAGACATCTTCCAATTAAAGCTTGCAGATGAACCCAGACAAACCCCCCTTTTTTCATAAAGACAGGCAGATTATGATTGGGAGAGAACAGCGACAGAGGCTTTCATTACAAGCTGATTATGGTGATATAATTCCCAGTGCTGTGCGTCTGCAGGCCCAACTTCACATTTGAAGGTTTTTAATATAATTTCCTTAGGGTGAAATGCTGAAGATTTATTAAACTTTATGAAGGGCTTACAGATCCAATTTAAGAGGACATATCATAGGGCAAAACTGACAGACGATAAAATACATTCCAAGAATAAAGAAAAGAAAGAAAAGAAAAGAAAAAAGACAAAAAGAAAAAAGGGATGAAGAAAGGAAAGAAGGAATGTGGAAGAAGGAGGAGAAGAATGAAAGCAGGAGAAAAGGAAGAAAGAGAAAGAGCGACAGAAATATGTGATTTTAAGTTTGGAAACCATCTAAAAAGAAATATTTGTTTATTTGAACTATTCTTTTTATAAGCAACAGCTGTAATTTCCTACGGTTTTTCAGAATTCAATTAATCTCAAGTTTGTTTCATGCTTAATAAAATCTAAGTGTTCAGATACTTAATGCATAGATAACTGAAAATTTTATTGGCTATAGCAAAATTATAATAAAAAAATAGTTGGGGGAGATCACAGATTTCTTTTTTTTTTTTTTCGGGCAAACACTGGCTATATTTCTGAATTTATATGCACCTTGACACTCCTCCTCATTCAGGTCACTCTCATTTTAACCAGGTGCATTTCCAATTACCCTTACAGTCATTTATGTGAAAGTAAGAATAAGTGGGTAAGTGTAAGTTAATATACAATAATAACTGTAAACTTCTAAACAATTCTGAAAAGACCTAACTACACACATGTACATATATATAAGCATGCACATGCATATCCCAGTTGGCAGTGAGATTTTTTTCTTCTGCTTCATGTGAAGCTGAATTCTTAGATGTATGAAAGAGTATCAGATTTTGGTTATAATGTATATTCAAGAAAACAAGAAAACAAGTCAACTCATTGGATTGCTAGAAAATGAAAAGGAAGGCACATAGGAGCAAATTGAAATGCCCTTTTAATTTTTTTTCTATATCAGTGCCTGATTATTTGTTTATCCTCCTCCAGGAAAAAAAAAAAAAAAAAGAGGGAAGTGTAACAATACAAATGGAATGATTATTGTCAGCAGTCCTTCACTCCAGAAAAGTAAAAAACAACTAAGTCCATCTGTCAAGCAAAACAGTGAGAGTTAGGAGGAAAAAGTGTGACTTTGGGCGATTCAGTCAGATTTTACATCTTCCAAAGAAGATGTAAAATTCACAAAAGAGAACAGCTTTGACCACACCTCCAACTGAACTAAAGGTAGATGAAGCAGCCACCTCTTTGCATCATTTCTTTTGCTATTTCATCTGCAGAAAGTAAGATTTGCCAGCACAAAAATAAAGTATTCCAGGTCTAACCACTTCTTCTTAGTCACACATCATGTAATCATTGCTATGATGAATAAGGATTGAATCCTAGATGAGGATACAATATGTATGTATGTCATACATATATATATATATATATATAAATTTATATAGATAGATATGTATATAGATATATATATACACACACACACACACACACACACACATATATATATATACTTTTGATTAGGCAGCTAAATTGTACTTCCAATGTCAAAAGGAGATACAAAATTCACAGAAAATAATCAGCGTCCTGAATAATTAGGATGATCAAATCTTGTACAGTGCTGAATTTTGTTGCCTTAATCTGAAATGGGGTCATAAGATCATTGTTTTAACTTCGCCACCAAGCCTACTCTAATTTGATTCAATTCAATGTCTGATATCAACTTTCCAGGGATAACCAAGAAATATGCTAATATTAGTTCTAATCTGGTAATCATATTTCACTTTTCCTTCAAAATAAAATCTATCTTCTAAAAGGTTACTATAAAAAAACATAAAGTAAGTGTTATTAAACAGAGACATACTAATTTAGAGATATTCATTTAAGCTCTTGGTTTGGCTCTTTCTCCTGGAAAGGCCACAGGAAGAATATCAGACTCTTTGTCATTCAACCTTCTTCTGATACCACCTCAAGATGTGTTCTGATTGATAACATTTTAAGAGACATACATATACCTAATTCCCATTTAAAATTGTTTTCTCAAAAGATGTTTATGTTTCTGTACCCAGGAAAGGAAAAGCACAGTCTAGCTTCTTGACTTTGGGTAGACACAGTGTACCCACCAGCTATATTCAATTTTGTTTTATAAACATAGACTCAGACAATAGTTTAGGTTGGAAAAGACCCAGATCTTTAGGAGACCATATCTCTGCTACTCTGCTCTTGAGTGGCATACAGAAAAATGGGCAAGGCTTGATAGCACAGTCTTAAGATACAACAGCAACTGTAAGAAAAATTCAGTAGACCCTCAGACAGTATGTTACAAGCTTAAGTTTGTCCTTCATAAAGAAATAAAAAAAATGGCACACCTACTGCTGCACAAGAAGTTATAAATACTAGCAGGGTTGCATGCAGCTGTGCTTCATTACTATGCAACTGAGATAATAAAATGGAACAGAATTTATGAGCTTTTTTGAGATCAGTAAGCAAAGATTTAATAAAAAAACTAGAAATAAGGAAGAGTGTTGCTATCAGGACAACTTTTAACAAAAAATATCTCTGAGGGACATGACATATTTGTTTGAGTAATTTTTGGTTACCACACTGTACACTTCCATGCTTGAATAAATACGAACAGCATAAGGCAGCATTTAACATCTCTAATTATCATGTTGTGATAACTCTACAAGGCTCCTAACACTGAACTTGCCTGGTGTCAGATAAGATTAACCCTGGACCATACCACCTATAGACAATTCACAAGCAATTTTATTTAGTGGCCAATCCATGCTCTTAGCAAAGCAGTATGTGCATATTGCTGCTTTATCTATTACATCACTTTAATCTATATGCATTACTTAACCCACTGAACAGTGTGAACTATGTACCCTGTATCACAGCCATCTTAGACCTGCAGAACCTGGCTAGCTTAAGTAGTGGATATTTACTGGTTCTGTTCTTTAGGATCTTTAGAATCCCTGTTGAGTGAGGCCATATCCTGTGACATTTCTTTGACTTTCTCATTGAAGGAGAAGGAGAAGGAGAAGGAGAAGGAGAAGGAGAAGGAGAAGGAGAAGGAGAAGGAGAAGGAGAAGGAGAAGGAGAAGGAGAAGGAGAAGGAGAAGGAGAAGGAGAAGGGGAGATTGGATGATTCCAGTTCTGTACGTTCAGTCTTCCTTTGCCTCTCAGCCTGACCTGATTGGGAAGGTAGGCTTATTGGTTTGTTAGTTTTCTTCTTTCCAAATAAGTTCTAATTAGTTTTGGTGTCCACTGAAGCACAATCTAAACCTGTGCTACAAACCAAAATCCTGTGTAAAACTTAGCTAATAAATGGCTTCTTGATTTCAAAACAAAATAATTCCTTTTGTCATTTAGTTACATAAAATTTTAGAAAGTCAGATTTCTTGTGGTCAAAAAGACATTGTCATATTCTGAGCACTCTTTTTGCTCTAACCCCAGGTATTTGAGTCATGTCAGTCATATGCATAGCTATAATCAGTGCCTGCCTATACTCTCTCTATCTTCCATCAGACACTTTATGAATGCTGTGTTACCTACTAAGAGGCTTTCATTAGTTGCTTCTCTTCATACGTGGTCATTTCATACCTACAAAATGGCTTGACTAAAATAACCTCTCTCTTTGAATTTCTCCTTTACTTCAGCTACATTTACATTAGACTTCCTACTGCCATGCTTACAAACATTCACCTTAGTTTGCAAGGGGACAAGCTAAACAGGAGTTTAATTTTTAAACAGCTTTTCTTAATTCATTTGGTTTTGATTTTGTGTTTGCAGTGATATTAAAACACATAGGTTATCCTAAGATTTGTAAGTATGCAAGAGAAGGATTAAACAGGATTGATTTTTGCAGGATGTGAATACATGAAGTTAAAGTTTGCTGTTCACCAAAGATTCAGGCTCTGATAAATGATCATGATTGTAATCTTGCTACAGTTCATCTACAAGCCATGTCAAGATGGCTTAATATCTAATAATAATATCTAATAATATCTAACATCGAATAGTTTAGATAAAGAACAAATCAGAGACAACACCCATAATCCTCCAGGAATTTGCCATCAAACTGACTACATATTCTGTAACAGGATTTTTCCCACTTTTAGATCTGTCATATTATTGACCTGTAGAACTCATTCACTAGTTAACACTTGCAAAGTGCTGAGTTATTAATGATTAAAATTATTAATGTTTATTCATCCAATGAGATTAAGTGAACACTTCAGGATATTTCTAAAAATGTCTCAGAGGACATATGATGAGGGTAACATCTGCATGGACACATGGTAAGAAAAAAAGAGCATTCTTCAGACTTCTCTGCATGAACAGATCACTACCTGAGATCAGGTGAAATATATGTATCACTCAATTGAGAGATGTGCCATTCAAGAGAAAAAGTTGCATATTTTGAGCCCTGTATTTTTTAATGTGTTTCCCAAGTGCCTCCAGACTGGATTATGGTGAGAGATTTATGCTAGAAAAGAATGCATTATCTGTTAAAAAATCTATCTGGCAACGCAGTTGTTGAAGAGTGATCCTTTCTGATGAAGCTATGAAATTGACTCCTAAACCCCAGAGCAGGGACATACACTGAAGTGCTATAGGAGGGTTGCATAAAATGCATAACAGTAATTGCTATGTATCCAAGAATGACTGTTAAAAAGTACTTTGAAGTAATTTTCTTGCAGCATTATGAAGACAGCAGCAGAGAGGCTGAAATCACAAACTGTTCTCAATCTTTTTCAGCTCTATGAAGTACAGCAACTAAGTTGTATTTTCCCTAATCTTCGGAAAAGTTAGGAAATATAAACCTTAATAGTTTGACATTTAGTACAAAAAATATATACGATGTGCTTTTATAAGTACTGTCTGCTCCCAAAGTCATGAATTTAAAAGCTATAATACTAAGTTCAGTCCATGAATAGCTTTGGTTTAAGACTAAGCCCAGGATATGATGATTCTGAGTCATCTGTAAGACTAAATTATTAAGGACTTGCTTTGTGCTCTGGGCAAAGATATAAGAACTGAATAAAACATTTGTGCTTCCACACTAAAAAGAATTGCAAGGCTCGTGTTCTGTAGAAAGGTCTATTTGCCAGTTGAAAAACAGGAAGAAAGAGAAGTGTGGGTGACAGCAATATATAAGACTGAGGACTTGTTTAATAATTCTACAGGTGAGTGAGAGGTGATTTTTCTGCCAAGTCTTGCTATCAGAAAGTGTTTCTCCTACAGGGATTATGTTCACAACACATAAACCCAGAATAAATCCCATCGCATGAGGACCAAAGTAGGAGGTTGTACAGGACAGTGTCTCCAGATGTAGTGCCTGATCCTTTTAATCTTAATGTTGGTGGCCATCTTCAGCAGGTTGCAGAGTATGATCTAATCCACACCTTTTTTTCCCCAGATTTTGCATGTCCTGTGGGGGTTTTTCTTGACCTATCAATACAAAGACAACTGAACAGTAGCACACATATGCTTTGGTGTCAAAAGGCTTCAGCACATATGTTTTAAGGAACAAAATTCAGTGGTAGCCATACCCTGAAACTGAAAAGAATCTCTGCCACGTTATTGAAAACAAATATATTAGGGGAGGAATTGGCTGTCAGAAATGGAAGCCCTATTGATTTGCATTTTTGCTCCAATCTGATTCCTGTCTTTAAACATACTCTGAAAACCCGAGACTGTACATCCTTAAGCACCTTATGTGCAAATACACGAGTCTGTAGCATTCTCCAGTCTGTTTTATTTCCATATGTCATTCTTTAATATAAAAAGAAACATTGCAATGATAATTTAGAGAATTTACCACTTTTTAAATCTCTCTATCATAATCTCAGGAACAGACATAATATGACATAATTAATTACTGTATATTGCTGGAAATTGGTAGTAAGCACAGAGTTATGGCTGAGATATACTTTCGATAGGTAAACTGTGTAGAATCTGAACCCAAAGGAACATGGAATATTTGTTCAACACACAAACAAAAAGACCTTACTCCCATTCAAATTATTATGATTTTCACCATTGACTGCTGAGAATTATACAAATAGAAAATTGAAATTGTCCCATGTCTGATCTGAAAGAAGAGATCAGTGAGCAGTTCAGCCTTCATAAGAGCCATTCTGTAGGAAAACATTGCCTGGTCAGCCAAAAAGCAAGGAAATCTAGGGGAAGGAGGAGTGGAAGTAGTTTAGCAAACCACTGAACAATCCATGGACATTCATCTAGCTTACAGACAGGTTTGGCATTTCTATCTCCAAATATCATCAAGAGAGGTAAAGCCTATTGACATGAGGAAATTATGAATCTACAGAAATGTGCTGACCTTTGGAGTTTTTGAAAACATGGGGGAAGAGCAGGAATAATGCAATCTGAATCTCTGTAAATGTTTTCACATCTGTAACCCTGAAAGGATCACATACACTTGCAAAACCACAACACTCTACCTTGAACATCCATTGGATTAATGAAGATATAAATGGTCCAAGAGTCTTGGAAGAGCTTTGGAAGTATGCTTAGTTTCATTAATGTTTTTCTGCTACACTCACAGTAGCTGTGACCACTAAATGTGCATATGAGAGATCCACTGAGAGAAGTGAAAAACTGCAACACAAAAAATAAATTAGAGAAAACAGAACCATAAAAAAACCCATCCTATTTAATTCTTATCTTTCTAGTATCTTTTTTTCCTTCTTTTTTCCCCCTTAAAATCATTACTCTGTAGGCAGGTACCAGCTGCTTCAATACAAGTAGGTTTTGGTACTGAAAACATAAAAAGATATGGCTTCTCAAAAATCAAGACTTGTTCATTAATTTTGCTCACAGGAAAATGTTCTAATTCGTCCATGAAAGAATACTGATATGACAGCCAAAAAAGAATGACACTTCACCCATAGTTGATCTTCTTCCTTCTCTTAAATCTCAGTTCAAGGGGCAAGAACAGCGAGGGACACTCAGGTCCAAGAGGACCTGTTTCTCTAACTAAATTCCCACAGTCTTTCTACCCTAAACCAAATCAACTCACACACCAGAGTTTAATCCAGTCAAGTAGCTCACCTCATAATAAATTTAGTGATTAGCTGGCAGATTAGATTCATATAAAGAATTGTATTAAAAGCTTTTGCTAAAATCCAGGTAAAATATGTCCATAGCTTTTTCCCTGAGAAGCCTTTCAGATATTTACTCTAACAGTTCTTTCAGATATGTTAAGCATGACCACATTGTGTGAGCTCAAGCTGATTTACATTTAATTAAGTCAAATATCTCATATAGAGCCCTCTGTGTTGCCTTCCTCTTTCCTTCTTTTCTCTCTCTCCTTTTTTTTTTTTTTTTTTTTGATGACTTACATAGAAGTTACTTAAGGTTTCAAAGAATTAAAACATAGAGCAAAATGATAAAAATATCTTAGGAAAGGGTGACATATTATTACTCGGAAAGATCACAGCTCATCAACTTTAGCAAATGTTATCAATTTTTTCTCTAGTATTGTAGGGTAACACTGTGCATATATTATCAACCCTTTCTAATCAACACACTCCATTGAAAGGTGCATTTACAGTGCTGCACAGGTGAAACGAAACACATAGCTAAACGTTCTTCCTGGGCCCTCAACTGGATTGAATTAACACAGATGTTACAGAGTCACAGCAGCTGACAACTTTGGCCTCTGCTTTATTCATTGATGAAGCTATTGAAATGACATTATAAGATACATCGAGTAGCTGTATGTTTCGAGTTTCATTCTAGTTTTTATAGTTGTCAGCCTTAGCTTCTTTGTTGCAAAGAAAAACAGTAAGTCATTATTTAATCCTTAAAACTTCCAGATCTTCAACCTTTTTGTTTTTGCTCTGTGTATTGTTTCTTTGAAATGTACACAGAGAAATTCAGAAGGTGAACAGGGATAGTCTCCAAATCTGATGACAAACTTTAACAGCTTGTGGTTGTTTTGCAGAGATGCTGCCTCTCAGTCTACTGCCACATATCCATGCATTACTCATAGCCGTGGCAAGATTCAGATCTATTTTACTAGCCAGATGCTGTTTTTCTCTCTCATGCACCCATAGTTCATTGAAGGAAAAAGCAGAGAAAGGTTTGGCCCTAATTCTTACCTTTCCTTAGAATATAAAAGATCAAATAATTTTAACATCTGTACAACTGCTTGATTCATATCCATCACTCAGTATGACCTAGTTTATAACTGCAATCACTCATTATTAGGAGACTATGCCTTTTACAACCCTTTCCAATTTCTTCTGCCATCTCATCTTGTTCCCTTTTCTGAACAAGTTATCTCTGCCTAACTAACTCCTTTACTATATTCAATTTCAGGCAATAATGATTATTCCCTTATGCTAGTTCTATTGTTCTGGAAATATTCCAGTTTTAGTAATTGCATTCTGTTGACATAAAATCCCTTCTGCAGCTTCAGTTGGATACCATATTCTCCTTTACTTCCTGTTCTAAAGTGCCATGTCTTGTTGCTGTGCAGTTCTAAACAGCTGCTCTGTTCTGCTCCACTGCCTTCTGCATTTAAGCGATTTGTGCAGTCACACGTTCATGTGCACGTACACAGACACACTGATTTGGAAAAGGAAATCAAGAATGCTTTAGCTGCAATTGCAATGCAGGTTGCTGTATAAATAGAGGATTGTAGTTACTTGACATTTCCTCGTTTCTGTCCCTATGAAACTTTACCTAATATATTTTGAATATTTTCCTGCATTCTTTGAATAAGTTATCCTAGCAACAGTTATTTTCTTTTCCATGTTTCTCAAATCCAAATATAGATACCTTAGTCTTTTTCTTCACCTGATGTCCCTTACACAGTTTTTAAACTCTATTGCTTTTTCACTTAACGTGTCTTCTTTTTCACTCTGTAAGGTAATCTTTTAATTAAATCCTGGGTGGTTTTGTTTAGTTTGGGGTTTTTTTTCCGATCAATTCCCTTACAATATTGTGTCTTTTGAAGTTCCTCTCTGTGGATGTCATCACACAGATCTCTCTGTATGTCGTTTACTACTTTTACAGAACTCTATACCGTTGTTTTAGAGTGACTTTGCATGCTTCAGTGTTGCTTGCTTTTTCCTGTTAACCCTGATAAACAAATAATTTCTGTCTGTGAGAGCTTAACTCACTCTCATACATTTCTGGGTGACATCTAACTTATCTGACTGTACCAAAGCTTTCCAAAAGCTTGTGCTTTTTTTTTTGCAATTTTACATTCAGGCTGTAGATTTAGTTTTGCTTCACTCTAGTTTGCATTTTTTTTTTCACATCTAACTTTGGGGTCTCCTATGATTCAAACAGAAAAATAACGCATTCTAATAATTTGATGTTCACACGCCCTCTACCATCTGATGCTGTCTGAATATCCACCTTCCTCAGCAGTTTCAGAGAAACATGCATTGGAATATTTTGATGAGTGGAATATATAGAACAACTATTTTCTTTAGTACCTGTGTTTTACATTAACCATTGTCTCACTAGATTCTGACGGATGTCTTTCAGTATTGAGGTCATGAAGTGAAATGGCGCAAGTTTTATGTAATGTTTGTGTGATTCTTGTAAAACCTGATTACTTTAAGATCACTGATGGTTGTACTGAAGTCAGAAAGAGAGGTTTAGGGAATTAGTGCATTTTTTTTGGAACATCTCATGGTAAATTTTAATCCGTTATCCTTCTAATGCTTAAATTTGAGACTAATATTTCGAACAAGAGAAAAGAGGCAAATAGGAAGAAAGGTAAAAGTAGAACTCATCAATCTATTTGAGAAGAACTTTTGTATTTTAGAAAAAACCCAATTAATGAATTACTTGCAATCAGATCCTTGTTTTGCCTGCTGTGATAAATATTTATATTTCTACAAAGTTCACATGAATAATTTCCAGTTTGTTAAGTGATTCAAGGGAACACTCTAATATGACTAATTCTTAGTTGTGATATTTCTGGTTGTTTAAAGATTATAATATTTTTTGTACTGCCTCAATAGAGTAAACAGTAAAACAGTGAACAACAAATAATTAGCATTTTCATTCATGCACGCATATTTTCTCATTCAGATGATTAACAGTCATTCCCAAAGCATTTGCTTAACACATCTGCCCAACTTGAAGGAGACATTTTAAGTTTTCTATCTTTTTTTTAGATTAGACATATGTGTTTAGTCAATACAATAGCAGGTATAGAAATTCACAAGGCAGCACATAGTGAAAGGAAAAAATTCTGAGCCAATAAAGATCAAGCAGTTTTAAACTGAATGGAGATAACTAGAAAAACATTTTAAAAGTGTCAACAAACTTTTCTGGCTGCATTGAGAAAGGGGTGAAGAAAAGAAAAAGGCAAAATATTATTATATGATTATACCAAGTGACCAGATAGTGTTCTGTCTGGTTCCCTTTCTTCCAATAGTAAGTAGCAGAAAGACGAAAAATGCAGAGAAGTGCAAAAAATTTCATTAGAGCAAAAAGAACAGTTTTAACAGGTAACTTAATGGACTATAGAATTTGGACTTCATTGAAGCCCCCAACTGGCTGCATTTCAGAGAAGTGACACTGTTCCTACATAAAGAGCACAAGCTGAAAGATAGTAGACTAGGTGTGTGCTACTACATTCATTATTAAACAAAATTATTGGGTTCCATGCTCAGCAGCTCTTCTGTTTATCCACAGTGAGCAAGTTAGGAATGGATTGCTCTTTTTCTGGCAAGGTCTTTGTTTGGCATGAGGGAAGGGGTGATTATTCAAATAATTCCTTAAGTGAACTCACTTATATATAACACTGAGTAGCGCAGACATCCTAATTTCCTTCACAGTTTGGAAATTGAATTTTGGGCCTAACTTCTACTGTATCACTGTAATTCCAAGCTGGTTCTCTGCTGAGGCGAGATTTCTAACCATGTCAATTTTTGCCATGTAACACTAGTTTTTTGATGGGCTAGGAAAAAGACCACTAGGAATTAGACCACAGTGACTTGTAAAAGATATCTACCTACTTTGCTTCTCAGGCTTTTCACTTCCAATAAAGAGTGGCATAGTGATATTATCACACTGCAGATATCCCCAGTTGCAGCATCGATCCAGTTAGGGTTGTCCACTTAGCTAATCTATGTACAGCTATGTATTTTTTGTTAATTACTTTCCTCAGAGATATCCAATTTTCAAAATGCACTTTTAGCTCATTAGAGATCCAATCAGCATTCAAATCAAGTACTGAGTCAGCAGATTTTTAGGTAACTGCAATAATTATTTTAATCTTTGAGAACCAAGAAGCTACTCACAGTTTGGAGAGGGGGTGATAGTGTTATTGTATATCAAGGGAACTGTGCTCTGTTTCAGATATTGTTTAGCAATGCAGATGAGACTGTGAAACGATACATCTTCAGCAGGCTATACTTATGGATGCAGAACAATGCTAGACAAAATGTTAATTATTTTTATCTCAAAAAAAGTTGAAAAAAGGGATTTTTTTTTTTAGCCTCAAGATAAAAAGCAGACATAGTTTCATATTCAGCTGAGGACAATAGAATTTTTTCCTCCGTGCACCACTTCTTATGTAAAAAAATGACATAAAAAATCAAGAGATAACTGATGCAAAGAAAAAAGAAATTTGGGGAAATTTGGATAAAAAAAATAAATGCAGTATATTCTTGCATTTTTAGGATTTTTTTCTATGGACACAAATGCAAGGTTGTATATGCTATGCAACTACAATAGACATGAATAGAACTTTGAGTTTTGGAAGGGTAGCATATGGAAGCTTCTATCCTAATACATAGAATCAACCCACTATTTATTTTTGAAAGAAAGCACACACCCTCAAAGAAAAGGTATAGTGTTTTCTCTGACTCTGTTTTCAATGACACTTATATGTCAAATGTTTTCAGAAGTACTGCAAAAAAAGACTGAGGTTTGCCTACTGTTAATAAGGTGTTCAATGAGAATTCACTCAGCTGAAAAGTAATCTCACTGAATAAAACCATGTTTAAAAGAAATAGTCCGAAAACCTAAAACCCCCTTCTACCCATTTTATTAAATTATACATTAGTGATATAATATCATCTGCCTAGCTGGCTGTCACTCTTTTTTTGACAAAAAAAATAGTTTGTTGTGCTTCTTTTTTCATGTTAGTTTTGTTTTTACGGCTGCCAATGCATCCTTTTTGTTTGGAGGTGGAGAAAGATGCCAGCCATACATCATCCTATTCTAGGAGGAGAGGTTAAGGACCTAGAAGAGAGCCTTTGCATAGTAGGCATCTTTGCCTGAACCTTACTAGTTCATTGCAGAACAGCACGAACAAAGCTGGAGACCTGTGATCTTCTGCCAAGAGAATCAAATAGGCTTCCTTCCTGAATGTGACCTTGCAATCCAGAAAAACTGGGGAGGGAAAAAAAGTGGTGGTCTTTCAGCAAAGAGCTTACAGCTGGACATGACAGTGCTTTGCATTTTGAGAGATCGTCGACTTTACATCATTTCAGAGACAAAAGAAAATAATACAGATCTAGCCACCTTTTTATTCTAGAACTCAAATGTAATTCTTGATCTAACCAGTAAAAATAATGCAAACAAACTGTCCCTTATTTTTGAGGAAATGAAGGTTAGTTTGCATAGCTATACACATAGTTCTTCCATATAAGGAGCTAATAAAATATGTATTCAAATCATTATTTGGTTCTGCTGTAGCAGGCTCTACATAGAACCATAGAACAGTTTGGGTTAGAAGGGACATTTAAAGGTCATCTGGTTCAACCCCCCTTGTGAACACCAGGGACAGCTTCAACTAGGTCAAGTTTGCCCAGAGTCCCATCCATACCTGACCATGGAATTTTCCAGGGATGGGACATCCACCACCTCTTTGGACAACCTGTTTCACTGTTTCACCATTCTCTTCTAATAAAATGCTTTGTTATGTGTAGTGTGAATCTACTCTCTTTTAGTTTAAAACCACTGCCTTTGTCCTATTTACTACAGGTCCTGCTGAACAAAGGATGGATGTCCCCATCTCTCTTTTAATCCCTTGAAGTACTGAAAGGCTGCAATATTGTCTTCCAAGAGCCTTCTCTTTTTCAGTCTGAATAACCCCAATTCTCTCAGTTGTTCTATCATTTTGATCTTTTCTGTGGCCCTCCTCAGGAGCATCACCAACAGTTCCATGTCTTTCTTGTGCTGAGGGCTCCAGAGCAAGATACAGTACTCCAGGTGGGGTCCTTGTACCAAAAGTATGTGTGTATCATAAAAAACATATTGTTTGAACTCATAGTGTGTTCTGAGCAAAAGAGGACTCTGTTCATCAATGAAATGGTATGTCACCATTGTCCATTTATTTCCTTTATTTTTAATTTAGACCCTAATGGAAAGTGACATCTATTTGAGACTAAGACTCAAATGTAGAAATCTACAACAAATCATGGATACAAGTAGAGAGAGGACCCATGACTGCAGAAAAAAAGAGTTCTGACATGAAAGTGTTTTATATGTACTGACTCTATTGTGCTACAGTTTGAATGCATGGTACAAAGTAGTACTTCTGATACAATAACACATTTTCATTTCCTGAGTAACAAGTATTAGTGAAATAATGCTTCCTGTAAAATAAATTTTGAGGAATGTAAAGCAGTGATTTTTTTTCCTAATATTAAGATTCCACTGAAGTTTTTAAGCTTCAGCTTCCATTACTTGAAACTTGCAGAAATATGCTGTAAGGACAGAGTTTAGGGTTTGTTTATTTATTTTCTTTATGAAAAAAAAATTGGTTTCACTAAATTGGTATGACAGTTCTCAGGCATAAGTATTTCTCTCTTTTTAGGCAAGTTTAACATATTCTTATTTATATAAATAAATAGTGACACAACCTTACTCTTCTAAGTTCTCATTCACAATCATCTGCTTGTGCTGATTGAAAGAAAGGACAAGTAAACAAGTCTTTTAAAAACTGCTTTATGCATGCATTGGCGAAGTATTAGCTAGTGCTGCAAACTACTATGCGATTTGGTTGCTAATACTGTAGACAAAGCTTTCCTTGTAGAAACAATCCAATGCCAGATACTTGACTTGACATCTTGCTAAGAAATATCAAGAAGACTTTGCAAAATAGAAATTAATTTAGAGTACCAGAAAGTAGTATAGAAGCTACTATACAGGCAGACACAAGGCATTCTTGGGACTAGTTCTTTTATTCATTTAAATAGTTTTAAATGCAAGGTTTGTATAGGGAATTCAAAGCCCATCAATTGCATTAGGTGTATCAACCCTATGACAGTGCATAATAATTATCAGAAATACTTTAACGTTTTGTCATGTGTGTTGCTTCATTCTGGGTTCATTTGTCAATTTGAGTGCTAAATAAGCTATTGTATATTAAAAAAAAGGGGAAAGCCTTGACTTGAAATGTTGGCTAGGGTTCAGATTAAGAAATTCTATCAACCTCTTCACCAAGGTATGCCCACAGAGGGTACAGACCTGCTTGTGGCCAGCTCCGGTGCCTTTTCTGACACTGTCTTCCATGTTAGTGGAAAGTGCATTTATCCCATCTCTCAATGCAGTGTTCTATTGCTGCTTTATGAGTTGCAAAAAGCTATTTTAGATTTCTTTCTTCTCACCTCTTCCTCAGGAACAGTACCTTACCTAATAGGAGGGCTTGAATGCTCCAGAAAATCTCAGCACTGTAGTGTTAGAAAAAACTGATGACCTGAAATACTAGAAATGTCCAAGAAGTGCAAATGAAATTAAATACTGCCTCTTCCTATCGTCTAAAAAACCCCTGAAGATAAATTAGATGAGGTTATTAGTACCGTTAAAACAGGGTTTATTTTCCTAATTAGAGTATCTAGGATGGTATCTAGGATACAACCAAGAGAGTTTAGGCTCCTTCATTACATATGATACACTACTAGATCAGTGGAAACCTTAATTGACCTGAAGCTTTGTTCTTTCCTGTCTTTTCATAGATTTAGGCCAGTAACATATCAAGGGAGATCTGGCTAGGGAGGGCTGATGGCTAAAACAGATAAGGTGTGGGCTATTAGTCAACAGCCAGAATATCAGAAGTTTTCAGGTGTTTGTTTTCTCTTTCATGGAAATTTTTAAATAAAACTGAATTTACAGTGGGCTGTCCAATATGCTGCAATATCTTGTCCAATATGCTGCATTTTAGTATGGGGGTGAAAGAGAGAGAGAACGAATGCAACCAATTTACGTTTCCTTTTGTGTCAGTCACAATAGGTTTTGTCATGTGAGTAAAGTTACTGCATTTTTCCACTTAGTGGTGTCTTGTTCACCGAAAATCCCCCTTTACTCCAAGATACCCTGAGCTGTCAGAGACACACATCACTTCTTTCCTTAGAAGAGAGTAGTTCAGTTATAGGAGGCCTCAGACTAACGGGAATTTCTGCTAGGATTGGGAGACCTTAGCAAAACAGCCTATGCTGAGTCTTCTTCATGACCTGATTTCAAGGGGTAACTCTGATTTAATACAGACAAGGATGCAAAGCAAACATGGTGAATCACTTAGGGTAATAATATCTGAAAAGTAGCATTTCCTTAGGTTTTATCTCAGTACTGTCTTACTGGGATGTGTTTTCAAGCTACTGTTCACAGCCATTGTGAGGTTAAAATAGTTCATCATTTTATCAGGATTATTGAGGGTATGACTGGAGACTTAATAGTGTGGTAGTGCTTTCTGTCACAATTTAATGGTATATTGATCTGGGAGTGAACAATCATGACCTTCAACCACTTGCAGTTGCTTTCAAGGGGAAAAGGCTTAAGGAGGTTATTTCTGAAGAACTGGTTATGGTGAGCCAGAAGCCATCTGGATGCGTGCCTCCTAAACATGGCAACTTGGGAAATGCTTGCCTGTGTAATGCCACCTAAAAAGAGAGAGATCACCAAAGATTCACGACCAGCCACTACTATCACAGGCAATCAATAAAGCCGTCATGAGTATCATTAGTAGACAGCAGATTCAAGTCTTAGGCTGGTTAGGGTCTGTATTCAGAGGTGTCTTTGCTCATAGTGTAGCAAGTGTGCAGGCCTAATTATGGAGTAATTTTTCAGTGACATCACTAAAGACCACAGTTTGGAGGGAAGTGATTGTGGTTCAGAAAAACACCAAGTTCTTTTAGGGTCTATATGCTAGCAATGCACTCTCTTATTCTACAATCAACAGATTTCTTGTTTCTGACTTTATTTCTCTTCCGCAGCTATTCTCCACAGAAATTTAAAATAATAGTAGAGAGGATGATCAGATAAACATTCAAAAGTTCAGAAACATCTTCAAAAATCTTGAAATCCTGCCTTGGAAATACTGGCCTGTCCTTTGAAATGCTCCATCCTTACATAAAGAGATTAGGAATGTGGATCTTGATGTAACGGCAAAGATACACTTAAAAAAAATCAGATCACCTACATACTGTAACAGATGGATAGATAGGTATGCAGATAGATAGATAGATAGATAGATAGATAGATAGATAGATAGATAGATAGATAGATAGATTAGGTGAAGAAAAGTGTATATCCAGGTGTTGTGGTTTGACACTGGCCCAACAATAGACACCCATGAGAGTAGCTTGCTCAATGTCCTGTGCCACAGCAGAGCAGAGGAGAGAGGAAAAAAAAGTTAAGAAAGGTTTCATGAGTTGACATAAAGACCAGGACAAACACTTCAATGGCAATACAGGTTCAACTGAAGTTGCAAAGTGAAATTTACCACTAACAGAAACAGAGGAGGATCATGAGAAGTAAAATAAGCCCTTAAAACATCTTTTCCGCCCAGCCCCTCCCTCCTTCCTACCAACAGCGCAGGGAGACAGGGCATGGGGGTTTTGGTCAGTTCATCACTGAGATTTTCTTCTGCTGCTCTGGGAGAGGAGTCCTTCCCCTGCTGCACTATGGGGTCCCTCCCACAGGAGAAAGTTCTCCATGAACATCTGAGGCGTGGGTCCACTTTCACAAGCAGCAGCCATACTGCACTTGCAGCAACGTGAGTCCGTCCCACAGACAACAAAGCTGCTGTGGTGTGGGTCATTCTTCCATGGGGTGCAGTCCTTCAAGGACAGGTTGCTCCAGCCTGGAAGCAGGGCCCCCTCCTCTCTCCACCGGGTCTCCCACTGGATCCCAACCTCCTCCAGGCATCCACCCAATCCGGCATGGGCACCTCTCCCATGGACTGTGGGTGGATCTCTGCATCCCCTGTGGATCTCCATGGGCTGTGGGTGGATCTCTGCATCCCCTGTGGATCCCCACGGGCTGTGGGTGGATCTCTGCACCCCCCGTGGATCTCCAAGGGCTGCAGGGGCAAAGCTGCTTCACTGTGGTCTCACCATGGCCTACAGAGGATTCTCGGTTCCAGCGCCTGGACTCCCTCCTCCCTCTCCTTCTCCACTGACCTTGGTGTCTCCATGTTGTTCCCCTCATGTGTTCTCACCTCCTCCTCTTCTCTGACTAGGAGCAAAAACCCTGTGACTTTGTTTTGATTTTCTTCTTAAATATGTCATCACAGAGGCATCACCAACCTCTCTCATTGGCCCAGTTTTGGCCAGCAAAGATGAAGATGTCCCTCTTCAAAGCCACCAGAGATCGGCTCTGATGGACATGGTAGAAGCTTCCAGGAGATTTTCACAGGAGCCATCTTTGCGCCCCCCCTGCTGCCAAAAACCAGGCCATGCCAAACCAATACACCAGGAAAGAACTCTGACTGTAGTTTTGCAATGGTGAATTTTGAATTTAGGACAATATCAGTGTGAAACCTGTCTTTTCTGTTGTCTGATCATTTCATATATCTTTGATTGAAAAGAGTTTTCTGCCAAAGGAGAACACTCTACTTTTTTGCTTCTCTGTAAAGCTTTGTAAATGCCTCTTATGTAATTTGTTTCATTGCTGAATATTGCAGCATCAAGCATGCTGAGTGACACACCTACTAGAAAAGCACTCTCCTGTCTGTTTTGACAAAGGCATGTGCTAGTATGCATTTCGAGCCTGTCAAAAAAAGCTGAATATCTAATTATTGACATACTTAAACTCTACAATCATACATCCTCGTTCTAATACAGTTGGTGTGATTTTTAGCATAAGCCTTGCCTTAAGTGAAAATTATCTTCAGTGAGAAAGGAGCTATAAGGACCTTTAAAATACCTGTATATACTTTATTGACTAAAATGCACAGAAGACAAGGTAGTGCACTAAACCATATTGAATATGCATTACATGGGAGTAGGGTGGGGGGGAACAATTTGTCTGAAATCGAGTAAATAGCCAATAAAAATTCACCTTGTCTCTATATTGTCCTAGGAGAGGCAATCACATTTACATTTATTAGAAGTAATGATGTAGTGTCCTGCAGATAATTAACACAATAAAATGCTGTTAATTTCACAGTGTCATTAAAAAATTTGCCAGTTTAAATTAGAAAGTGATTAACCCTCTGAGCAAGGCAATGACATTTCCATTCCCAGTCTGTGAATTAAATTTGCAAGATTTTTTTCACTTTGAATGTGAAATACTCCACTGATGTTTACCTTTACTTTTCCAGCTTCCCACTCTGTCCAGTAAGGAAATTCATGGGCTAAACTGTCTGAATCCATTACTATTTCACATAGCTAAGCCAAGATCATTCCACAGGCATGGATGTGTTAGGTACTAGAGGATAAAGTCTCTCTAAAAGAAAAAAAGAACTAATAATCCCTGATAAGCAGAAGTTCACTGAGTAATGAACTTCTTATTGGTGCATGTAAGAGAGAAAGGTTTTTTCCATTAATGAGGTGTCTCCAGAAAGATTTTCATTCTGTATAATGACAGCAAATCCTTAACCTTTTGCCTGGACACTACTTTATCCATTTACTGTATCTACTTCTTCCACAACCTACTTTAATTAATACCTTAAAACAGGAATAAATTCATTAAAAGAATAGATTTATTGCACAGTAATTTAAACGCTGTAACTAAAGTGAAATCCTCTTAAAGAATGTTTAATGAGGGGACAGAACCAAAACCAAATGAAAACTCAGGTCAGTGATAGGATGGTCGAACACATTAAAACAACCCTTAATTGAATAAATTTAATGCATGAATTTACAATGCTGCTAAAAATATGGTTGGTTAGGCACACCCCTAAAAAAACTCAAGATACATGAATAAATTAGCAATGTACAAAGACTATACTTTAATGGAGAAAATGTTTCCAAGGTACATAAGTTTAATTGACAAATCCTGTTAACTAATAATGAGATTTAGGCTCAAACACTGCTAAAATTTAATTAGAAATAAAATCCTAAATAGTATCCTGTAGATTTACCATATGTTCCATATGTTCAGGGTTCTTCTTATTATAAGGAAATACCTCCAGTGGAAAACTTGTTTCAGCAGACAAGGGGAAAAAAAGAATAATGCAGTACATTCTCCATACCACCCTTGCCTTTCAGTTACACCATTCCCCAAATGACACCCATGTTCAGAGTGCAGTGATCATGCAAAGGCTTTGACAAAGCCATTGATTGCTGGAGTTTTGGTAGGTACCAAATCATAAATGAGCTTGATACCTTCATAATATCTCACTGGATCCTCTTCCAGGTGAGGTCTGAACCACTGTCAACGCTTGGGGGATCAGAAACTCAGCTTGAGTCATCTAAATCAGCATGAAGCAGCCTCCTACAGTGCACTGATAGCCACCTACACTCAAGTGCAGAATCTAGGCCAGACTCAGAAGCAGAACAAGCCTTCATCTCTGTTTTTCCTGCAGAGAGAGTGAGTGACATTCAAAGTAAAGAGTATAATAATTTTTGTTATAATTTTTGTCATCATTTGGATTTGTCTCTAAATTTTTTTTTAAAAAGGAAATCACTAATGGTGCACTTGTTTGATGCAACTGTTTAATAAGTTATTGTACCAATGCATAGAAAGTATATAAGCTTGGATTCTCAAAGATGTTTTATGTAAGTCAAATAATTGTCTCTCAATCATTTAAGATATGAAAGAAAATAGTGGTTGTTTTTTCTTCTTTATCTCACTTCAGGCCTTGTGATGTTCTGTGCTCCAACAAATTCCCAAATGGATGTAGTAGCAGCTGCAGTAGTTGTAAGAGAACAGAAGACCTGAAGCCAGAGAAGAGTCCAGCTTTAGATGGTTCAGAAGAAAATTTGAACAGTACTCACAAAGGGGATGAGTGATTAATTTTGGTTTGTCTAAAGACACCAGTGGCAAAATTCCTTTTTAAGGAAGCCTCTCAAACCACTCTGTCCATTTCTGCAGAGCAGCCTCTCTATGGAAGTCTCTTCATTATCTTGCATTTAGGGGACATTCAGACACATCCAGAGAAGGCACTGAGCCGCCTGCGACTAACAGGTAGCAGGAAGCAGCAGCGCTGTGCCTCTTTCAGATATACAGCATGAGTAGTTCACCTCTTGGTTTCTGTACCAGCCCATTTTTCTTCTATCCAAAGAACCAAAGATCTGGCCTTCTTCTACACAAAGTTCTTCCCAGGTTTCTGACTTGCTAACACCTGCTCAATATTTACTGTTATATATACTCTTATTGTTATTCAGCTAACAATATTTACTTACAGACCAGGAACTACTGCTCCCCTGGCCTCCACTGGCAGTAATTTCCTGGGCCAAGAGACATAGTCCCACCTCTGCACTGGCCCAAGATTACCTCTGTAGGGAAAAGAATTCTCCTGCAGCAATTCTTCAGCACAACCAATTCACTGCTTCTCATATAAAGATAGATTTATAGAAAAAAAAATCAAATTTATATGACCCCAAATTTCTTGGGCAGAAAGAAAATCTGGTGTTTTTTTAAACTTATTAAGTTATCTGTTTTCATTTTGGGAGATTAAAAAGGAAAATAAATGTTTGGAAGTCACCACATACAAAATAAGAAAGGTGTAAAGGGTGGAGAGGAAAGGTATTAAAAAAAACCTTCCACACAAGTATCAAATTGACAGATGTTGAAGCAGAGAACTGACAGTAGTTGCTCGGGTAAACTTGAGTGAGTATTCAACAGCAGTACAAATCTGAGTATTACAGAAATTTTCTTTACAAATATTGTCAACATCAATCTTTTCAAAAAACCCCTGATGACATTCTTTTCTCCTTCATGTAAGAATGGTTTTATGTTACTGTAGAAATGTTATGGGTAACACCTGGTACATAACAATAACGTTGCAAAATAGTTTGAATTATATTTACTTGTCTTTGCAGATTCATGACTTCCTGGACCATTCATTTCTGGGACCAGCAGGTTTTTTGCAGTTTTTACCTCTGCCTGAAAGTATGTACTTTTTAGAGTCCCCTGCAGCTATCTTTTAATTTGAATTCGGTTGAAAAATAATAATTCACATTCTCATTTAAAATCATGACTGTTTTCTTTTTTAATATGAAACAAAAATACAGAGTTTAGGTCTCTGAAGTTCGAAACCCAACTTTTGCCAAGACTCTGATACTCCACATTTTCTAGCTGTGGCAAGCAAAAATTGTGGAGCACCTGGCCCGAGAGGAGTTAATATCACCGAGAGAAGTGGATGAGCATTTGGACACAGAGTTCTTTTACTGAAGCAGACAAACAGTCAAATTCCTAATGAAGCACTTTAGCTCTGCATCACTTCAGAGTCAGCTGTGGCCATCCCAAAATTTGCTGAGGCCATAGCTTGACAAATAAGACAAGTTGTCACTACTGTTGAAAGTGGACCAAAACACTCCTTTTTTTGGCTACTCATGCCTGTCTTCCTAGGTAGCAAGTCATATCACTGGTTGAAAAGCAGGGATTTGTTTTTACAAATATCTGCTTACATTCAAGGCATGAGTAAGAAGTTGAGGTGAGGAGGAAGATGGGATTTCAGAGGAGTCAGCACCAGCTTAGCTTGATCAATGTGTCTGAGAAGTTACAACTTGATTTCAGTAGACCATTTATCCATAACATGCAGATTGAAGAAACTGGGTTTGATATTTTTTAATTACTTAAAGCAGTCTAAACCTCATGATTTCAGCTAAGGCTATCCTGCATGCAGCTGTAACATTGACTGATGTCTTTTAATATTTATTCTTTCACCCATGCAATGGCTTTTAAGCTTCTCTTTCTCACCAAAAATATTTTGCTTCCTGATTTTAGGAGGTCCACTGTTTGGAATTTTACAGTGAAGTCTCAGAAATGGCTAAATATAATAAGTCTTTAATTGTATACCTGTTTAAAAGCTCTGACTAAGGTTTTAAAAACTGGATACCAGATAGCAAGACTTCAAAACCTTAAGTGTGGGCACTCAGTAGTTGCTTTAATATTCAAAAGTCCTAGGTCCTAGAGAAATCACTCAGAAAATTGATGGTGTATAACTATTTCTGAATGTAGATTATTTGAAATTTTCATGAATAGAGTGTAATGTGTATGGAGATTTCATGAGGTATACTTTCATTCTTCTATAGAAGGATCTAAAAGCTAAGAAAATGAAAACTTGTATTTTACAATGAAACTAAAATAGAGAAACTGTTTTTGATAGAAATGGTGTAAAACAAATTTTGGGTGAAATTTATAAAGCATTAGATTTTCAGTTTCACTTCAGCTGATGCATCTCTAGAGCTTACTTACATGGTTAAGATATCTTTTGGACTTTAAAGTTTCAGCTTCTTTTTACACATGATGCTAAAATTAACTGAAATTGCTGTGCTAGCACCTTAGACAAAACACCATGGGTTTTCTGGGTAGACGTCTCAATGGGTGATAGGGTGTGGCTGTTGTAATTTAGAAATTTCCATCCCAATTACCAAAATTAAAATTAATACTGGCTATGTGGTCTCAGGAAGGAGTTCACATGAGTTAAAGTGATATCCCTAAATTTCAAATTAGTGTGGCCTAAGGCAAAACTTTGCAAAGATTACAAAACTGAGTTTCATATAAGCATGAACCTGCTGTAACTCTGGGGCTATCCCACGTTAAAACACAAGCTATGACTCTATCTGCATCCTATTGCTTACTCCCCTGCCCTGAGGGCATCTTCTTAACACATCTTGTAAGCTGTATAAAAAGGTAATTCTTCACATCCTGACAGCCTTTGTCTTAAAAGTTGTCCACAGATATTTTCTTGTGCTGTTAATGGCAAAGTAGATGAAGATTCAGCTGCTGGTGTCCCCTGCCCTGTAGATGTGTGATCCTCATGGTGAGAACTGTCACGGAAAATTGTTGTCTACCCTCCTTGTTCCTGAGACCCTGAAACAAGGGATGGCCTTTGCTCTTCTCCTTCCATTGTCTCTACTTGCTGTAGGTCACTGCTGAAGCAGAGTCCAATACTGCCATTTTGGTGCTCTGTTCTATTGGAATAAGGGACTGTGCAGTCAGTCACAACAGACCATTGAAGGATGTGAAGCATGGAGTGGCAGAGTCTGTTCAAGGCTCTTTGCCACAAGCCAGTCACCTTCTCTGCAGCATGTCACCTCCTTACAGTGCTGTGTTCAGGTAGATAACAAGGATCTGACTCTGTGCTTTTTTTTCCCTGGAGTTCCTGTGAGTGTGGGGACATCCTCCCACAACATCTTGCTCTCTGAATTAGAGAGAGAAGGATTTGATGGGTGGACTGTTAGGTGGATAAGTAATGGATTGGACAGTCGTATCCAGAGGGTAGTGGTCAGTGGCTCAGAATCCTGATGGACATCAATGACAAATGGCGCTCCTCAGGGATCCAAACTGTGACCAGTGTTATTTAATATCTTCATCAATGACCATGACAAAGGGAACAAATGCACCCTCAGCAAATTTGACACCCACCTGAGTGATGCAGTTGACACACCTGAAGGATAGGATGGCATCCAGGGGGACTTGAACAAGCTTGAGAAGTGAGCCATGGGGATCTCATGAAAGCAATGAGACCAAGGTGCTGCACCTGGGTCATGGCAACCCCTGGTATCAACACAGGCTGGGGATGAACAGATCCAGAGCAGCCTTGCCGAAAAGGAGTTGGGGGTGCTGGTGAATGAAAAGCTGGACATGAGCTGGCCATGAGCTCTTGCAGCCCAGAAAGTCAATTGTATCCTGAGCTGCATCCAAAGCAGCATGGGCAGCAGGGCCAGGGAGGGGATTCTGCCCCTCTGCTCTGCTCTGCTGAGACCCCACCTGCAGCGCTGCATCAGCTCAGGGGTCCCCTGAGGAGGGAAGCAGAAGAAGGACATGGATCTGTTGGAGTGAGTCCAAAGGAGGCCACAAAAATAGTTAGGGGGATGGAGAACCTCTCATATGAGAAGAGGCTGAGAGAATTGGAGCTGGAGAAGAGAAGGCTTTGGGGTGACCGGACTGTGGCCCTCCCAGTCTCTGAAAGGAGCATATAAGAAAGATGGAGAGAGACTACATACAAGAGCATGTAGTGACAGGACAAAGGAGAATGGCTCCCAACAGAAAGAGGGTATGTTTAGACTAGATATTAGGAAGAAGTCCTTTACTGTGAGGGTGGTGAGTCACTGGAACAGGTTCTCAGGGAAGTTGTTGCTCCATCTCTGGATGTGTCCAAGAGCTAGCTGTATGGGGCTCTGAGCAAACTGGTCTGGTGGCAGATATCCATGCCGGTGACAGGGAGATTGGGACCTGATGATCTTTAAGGTCTCTTCCAACCCAAACCTTACTGATTCTATAATTCCATGATTCACCTATACAGAACACATACATACATACAGATTTAAAATGAGGCTAACTTTAGTCAGGTTATCTTTCTCAAACAATTCAATTTCTTGAAGATATTAAAATATCTTCACAACTGACAAGGTTGCTGCCATTATTATTTGCCCTTTGCACACATACTGCTGTAGACATTATGGCATTTTAGGTAAACAGAGAAAGAATCTTTGCATTGGCAAAAGAGAAGAATCATAGCGCCCCAGCTTGGAATTACAATATTTTTCTCTTACAGGAAATTGTGCATAAATATTTTGAGACTTGTTTCCAGACAAGATATTAAACCATTAGGTATGTCATAATTTCTTCACATCCATTAAATAAACATAGAAAGAATAAATGCTTTTAGACAGATAGCTCTTAACAACAGTTTGTGAAGATCTCACATTTTTGCTTTCAGGAATAGTTCATTGAAACTTCAAAGTTCTTTGAAGTTGGTCTTACTGATACTCATTTCATAATGAACATCATAACACTTGGCAAACATTCATAAAAATGTTGGGGGTTACTTTCCTAATATATTTTTTCTCATCACTAATGAAGATATCATTCATCTATGTTGTGAGCAGTACATTAAATTAGCTAAAAAGGTCTTGGCAGTGCATTCTGAAGGGGGTGAACCAATAGAAAAAATATTTTGGCTTGGTAATTTCTTCTCCTTCTCCATTACAGGCAAAAAACCTCAATAACCTTAACTTATACTTAAGTTAGTAAGTACTGCATGTCAATACCTTTTTTAGTGATTTCTGGAGGCTTTGTTCAATCTTTCATTCCTCTATTCTTACATTTACTAACAAAGGTGTAAAATGTATGCTCTGAAATACCATTGCTCTTATTCTGCAGCGACTGGCAATGAGATACTTGTGTTAAAATGGTAGAAATTGGTAACTGTGGATCTAATCTAATCTGGATGAAAATTCAGTTAAGCAGCTGGGACAAACTGGGGATGTTTAAAAATACTGGAAAAAGTACCCTCCACTTTCAGCATTTGGAGATTAATGCTGACTTTCCTATAGAAAACTTATCAAATTACTGCAAAATATTTTTCTCATATCTTAGTAAATTTCATTCCTCCATAAGCATGATATTTCATTTTATTGTGGCAGGAGTTGCTTCTCCATCTGAGAAATTTAGGAACAAAAACATCTCAAGGTTTATGTATAACTTCACACTTTATCATCCAGTTCATTTGTTTCTAATCTAACTAAGCACCATGCTTGTGAATAGAGAAAGAGTCAGTGATTAACAGGTATTTGCTATTACCTCAGGGATCAGCTGAAATGAATTACCAGACTGTGATGTTTCACCACTATTTACTTTTTTGTCAGCACCAGAAGACATGGACTCCTCATGTCTTGTTCTATATTTATACCATGCAGGCTATGCTTTGAATTTCTAAGCTCATATTTTAATCAGTCTCACATGAAAATTAAACTTGGTTTTAAGCTGAGTTACAAGAACAGCTAACTTCATTTAAATTTCTCTTAACATACTTCACTTATTGTTTTTATATCAATATATTGAGCACTTAATTTCCTCAGGAAGATAAGAGTTTGTTCCAAAGGACTTCTCATTGGAATAAAGAAAATACTCGTGATGAATGACATGCAGCATAAAATTTGTGACTGGCCTGTGAAGTCAATTACTTACTTCTAGTTCAGCAGCACTTTGACATTTTCTTGGTAAATATTTTATGGTTTCATGCTTCAGTGGGTAAATAAGGTGTGAGTTTATAATGTAGTAGAGGCAATATTATTATTATTATTATTATTATTATTATTATTATTATTAACATTTATACTTTTAAAAGGAGGACATTTTAAATGGGCTGAAAGGGGAGGTGACTTAAGGTACATGCTGTACCTTAAGGATGTGAAGGTGCATAATCATATGAAACTCTTCAGCAAGCACTTAACTTTAGAGGTCACTATTTTTTTAGTAAATAGAACCACTCGTGGGTCTGTTTTCTGTGCTTTGCTCAATCAGTATTCAATTCTTTTAAATTATTAACTTAATTAAAGTCTGTTAATTATTTAATCAGTATTAATTATGTTAATTAGTGTTTGACATGGGGTTATAGAAAAGGCATAGATTTGTATTATGAAATTTTATCTTAGCCTCCTAAATGTATTATAAGATCTAAAAATATAGAACTGTAGACTATTAAGTAACAGTCTTAAAATAAAATAAAACTGGAATATATGTGAAGTGAGCAGCATAAATTTAAGTACCAACATCTGAATATAGCACGTGCCACCAACTGTGAATAACAGTGGAATAGGTATTAGTTTCACAGCCCACAAATCTGAGGCTACAGCTTGTGGGCACTTGAATGTTACTCCTCCATTTTATATTTGCTCATGTGTTAATTCCGAATTACTTAACCCCTTGGCAGAACCTACAATCATTATTAAAGGCCTGATTTTCCTCAGGAAATTAATACTTTTTTTACTCTTACTTCTCTACATGCTTGAGACCTAAAACAGTAGCAAATTTGAATAATCAGTTACATGTGGGAGTATTTTTATTAAAGAACAATAAAGAAAGTTTTAAGGTTTATAACATTGAAATATTCTGGGGGCCATGAACCTTGAGCTAATTGTTGCTCTGATGAGGTAAGGGTGTCCACCTCTAAAGGCAAGAAGGTGTACAACATGATCAGAAGACCAAAAGTGAATATGAGAAAATCAAAGCATAGGCTATTGTATGCCTTTCCTGCTTATTGGGGAGATGAAAATCATCTTCTTTGGGAAGGAAATTGTATAATAACAACCAATATCTCTTGAGCAAATGCAGAGCCACGGAGATGGGCTGAGGAAAACACGTATATAAAAAAGAAAGTCACTGAAGACTACTCCACTATCATAAAAAGAAGCATTCACATGTGACCAATCACAGTTTGGTAGTCAAATGACCAAAATCAGTAAAAAAATTATAAGAAGAAAAAAAAATATAAAAGAAGTATGCTAGACTAGAAAAGTCAATCCACAAACATGACTGTCACACAGCATTTTAGATGAGTTAGGCAAAAGAACTGTTCACCTACTGCTTCAGGTAAAAACAACAAAAAAAAAAAGTGGGCAGTGAATGAAATACACGGGAAGTTCATGAGTCTATGACAAGTCATGGATTTCCATTTTGGCAGCTGGCTCAAATCTAGAGAAAGATTAGTGTATGCTACTGAGCAAAAGGAATTCGTGCATTTCTCTCATTGAAGATGGATGAGGTCGCGAGGTCAGTGCTTTGCCTTCCTGAGTCAAATTTCATCCTGTTCAAACTTTTTCAAGATGTACCAGCTTCTGTTGTGTGACCCGCTACCGGCAGTGGGCTCTTCAGTTACCACTGCAGCAGCAGCAAAGGCTAGTGCCTTAAATCAGAAGCAACAAAGAAGAGTTTCATTAATTCCTTTAATGTTCCTTCTACACAAAAATGCATTTCCTTAATATATATTTCAAAAAATGGATTTGACAAGACAGCATTTGCTGCAAAGCTCAAATTGTCATGAAATTTACATTATAAAGGTTGACAATATGATCATTATATTTAAAACCTCTTGAACAAGATCCTTTCCACACTGATGTCAAATTACTTGAATTCAAGCGGTGTTATGGCCCATCCTGATGTTCTGTAGGGATATTTCCAAAGAAAATCAATCTATTCTGATGTGATTTATTCTCCTGTGGCACTCTCAAAATTCATATTGCAGGAGTTAAGCATAGGTCTCCTTTTGAATTTACCATGTTTTATGAACACTGTAAAGATTGAAGCAATGTAAATAATGGCCAGAAGAATTTATTTGTAAATACGTGATAGAGGTGGTGTTAATGCTGCCTTTTCTTCAGACATCAGAATGGACCAGTCTATGTGAATAAGAAAAGTATTTTGTCTGTCTACAAGTTAGCAGCTGTGCAGAAATGTATGAACAAATACATGATGATAGAGCATAGAAATTTCGCTCATTTTAACATTTCCACAGTGTTTCCATTTTTTGTAAATTTAGCATCTGTCTTGTAACATTTGGTGATTTTCTTAACATTTCAAGTCTGAAATCGGGAGTTTATCGGAGGCTCCAAATATTACTCTATTTTCTATTTTAGAAAAAAAGAGGGGGGCAGGGAAGGACATAGGGGATGCGAGCCCTCACAGAATGTGGCTGTCTTGGTTCTGGCCAGGAAAGGGTTATTTTTTGCAGTAGCCAGGAGGGGGCAAGGCTAGGACTCAGAGGTTATTCTATACCATCTCTTGTCATTGCCACGGGGCAGGGAGAAGGCAGCATTTTCCAGGGAAAATTGAGAAATTTTGTGGTTTTTCTGCGGGAATCATTCCTCTTCTTACACCTTCTGTTATTAATACTGTTGCTGTTACTGTTCATTTTTGTATCTCATTGCTGTTTCCAGTAAATTGTTCTAATCCCAGCCTGTGATCTTTGTCCTTTGTGGCTCCAGCTGGAGGGGGCAGAAGAGGGAAAGCAGTGTGTGTTTTTTTGTGGAAGTACTAAATTGGAGACTACAATTCCTAAACCACAACAGCGATTGTTTTCAGCTGCATGAGATATCATTTTCTGGAGAGTCAAATGTCAATAGTACCTCTCTTTTTTTCCTTTTTGTGGACAAGTAAAACATATGACATTTCAGGACCTGTCCCAGTATTTTTCCCATCAATTAATGCATAATTGCTTGTAGAAGTGGGATTTGCACCCAGCAACAGACCTGTGTTATTCTAAGCTGAATAGTTGTTTCTGTAACAAACAGCAAAGTATGAACATACCTGTAGGAGGCATTAACCCAAGTAAGAACTGAAGACCATAACAAAAGGCGAACGGAACATAACCAATCAGTTGCTTTAAGATAACTATAAAATCAAGGAACAACTGGGTTTTTTAAGCATTAGAAGCTTAGTTAAGATCTCCCATTGATTTCTAATAGAGAAAACAGAGTCCTTAGCAATTCAGATGTCCAAAAAAGATGAAACATTCCAAAATGAAAATACACATTTTAAAAATTTTAACCCTAAGCAAAGCCAATACATCAGCTTAAAATATAGAATCACAGAATGACACAGTCAATTAAGTTGTAAAAGACCTCTAAGATCACCAAGTGATCTATGACCAAACACCACCTTGTAAACCAGACCATGGCACTGAGTGCCACATCCAGTCTTTCCGCACCTCCAGGGACAGTGACTGCGCCACCTCCCTGAGAAGCCCATTCCAACACCCAGTCAGATGAATATGAATAAAATTAGCAATACACAGTAATGTCTAAAATTATTCCAGTTAATGGTAGTAGGAGGAAAAAAAATACCTAACCAGAAGGACAAAACCTCACACACCTTTATCTCCATGCACAATTAAATCAAATAATCTGTTAATTGCAAAAAGGAGAACAATACCCATATACACATACAGTCTGTAGCATATGATAACATCCAATACAATCAGAAAATACTTGAGTTGAAGAGAGGCTTATACATGAAGACTGGAAAATTACAAGGCAAGACATTTCTGAATCTAGTGAACAGAAACCACAGCATGTCAGCTGGGGAAGGTATGGTATGAGAAATGCAGTTGTGATGACTTAATCACTATGAGAACAGTGAGATAAAAGTCCCACACTATCTTGGATTTATTTTTCAACCCTTGTTGAGAAAAAGGATGATGTTCTCCTGCTTATGAGATGTTCAATTCCAGAAATCTGTAATCTAAACTTTTCTATAACAATTAATTTATTGCCACTGCAAGTAACATTTATCTGAATCAGGACATTAGAAAAGCTGCTATGCAGTTACACATCTTTTTGTTTTTATACCACAGACTAGTTAGTCTTAATCCAATAATCCCATTTTACTCTGATACAGCATTTCTCGCAAGGATTTTGCAAATAAGAGCTCTTTTGTATCTCATCATGGTGTACCTTGTGACTTGTGCTGCCATCACAGGCAGCAAAGAAAGAGGTGGGTTGGTTGCTATAGGATTTCTCACACTACCTCATCAATTCCTTATTTTCCAAAGAAAAAGACCCACCATGGTATTTCTCATCAACCTGTTAGTTTATGCCTTTGCTTTATTTCCTGTTTGACCTAAAAATTCACGTGTACTTACAGCAGGCACTGTGCTATTCTTTAGGATTCCACATTTTTCAGTTGTCATCCCTGTCCTGCTGCCTAGTTGCCCTCTCCTAACAATTTTTATACCTTTCTGTCAAATATAATTGAATCTGATCAAGAGGATTGAGTCTGAAGGCACTTAGGTTCCTATAGATGTCATGAAAATTGGCATCTGAACAGAGAAAGAGGTAAAGGATGAAGCACAGGCAAAATTTTTCTTCTTCCATTCTGTAAGCCAGTCAGCACACTCAGAGCCTAAACAGTCACAGCAAGTACTGCCTTTGCCAAGTACTGTGTTTGACCACATTGCAGGAACTGGATAGAAATCCAACTACCCGTACCTACGATATCAGTAACAGCTCCTACCTCTCAGTTTCCCTGAGTTCTGTGGAGCTGGTTCCCTCAGAGACACAGGTGCAAGATGTTGCCAATATGCTGACAAAAAGACCCATTGCTCTCTAAAACACAGAAAAGCCAGGTTCTCCAACAAATTACCCCACCAAACAAAGAGGTGAGACTACAGCTTGTCCCATGTTAGCAAATCCCTGGTTTAAACCTATTAAGAGCCCTGGATCCCATGCAATTTTCAAAAGCCAAAAACTGCTGATCTTTTGTTCCGTGGTTTCTTGTCTTCATTTAATGTGTGTTCTCTAGTACTTATCAGAAAAACAGCCCTGATTATTTATCACATTTCAAACTTGGAAATCACTTGTAGCCATTGTTGTAATGAGTTAAACCACGCCTGAATCTGCTTCCAGTTAGAATTTTAATTTACTAGAATTTGACCTGTGTCAACACGCTGTGTTTATTTAAAAATTCTTTAATGACCAGCCTGAATTTTACTCCCTCCCTCTCAATATAGCTAAAAAATTATAAGCTGACAGTTCACTAAACACCTGACTTGTTTCAACGCTTCTTTCAGCACGCTTCATTTTTAATATACTGCCATTGTAAGTGTCTTTTTCCTACCCTGTTGTATACACGATGAGGTCAGGTCAATGAACAGCTGAAGCCTCTTTTTTGTTTTCCCCCGAGTCAGTAATAATGAATGTATTGTTTGTGAAAGGTTTAGAGCTGATAGCAAAAATAGAGGTAGCACTAATCTGGCCTTTGGCTGTCAGAGCAACTTGATTCTGAATTCATTGCGAGGGGGTGAGAACCACCATCTCCTGGGTAATAATTCAATCCTATCTTTCTGTTCATTGAGCCCATAGACTTCCTTTGCCACATTAATTCCACTTGAACTATAATAACCTCCTGGCTGGGAACTGCTATTGATAAATCACAAGAGAAACTGGCAAACTGACATTGGAGGTGGACAAGCAATTGTGCACAATAGGAAAATTCAAAATGAAGTGGGATCAATAACTAGCATTGTAAGAAAAAAAAGTATAGCTTTTTTTCCTGATTTTAGATAGATTAAGACATTCTGCAAGCACTCATACTACTGGAGATTTTGAATACCCAGTACTATTTTACTTCAGGCAGAATTTTTCAATCAACTATTAGTTAATTAAATATGAAGCAATCCAAATTACATTAACCAATCCCTGCTTTCACTCCAGTTCACAGTATCACAATAATACTTTGTTCTTCTTTCTCTTTCTCTATTTTTACAGAGTTTTATCCTTCACTCATACAGGAGCTCTCAAGAGCCTGCCCTGGAGGATGCCCAAAGTATTCAGTGAGTCCCTGAATGATAACAATCAGACTGTCAAGAACAAAATCATCTATGACTACTTATGTATTGGAGGAAAAATTAAACTTGCAATGTACTTGTCCATAACTAGAGCACATAACCATCTATTGTCATTACATGCCATCCTCACCTCCACCTTTTTTAAATTTCCTGTTGCATTTTATATGCTGCATCTTTTCCCCAGTGGCTCTGATCTTCAAAAAATCACAGGCCTGTATAACTTCATTTATGCAAGCAATCCAACCGAAATCAAAAGGACTATATGTGGCTAATGAATATACGCATGGTTTATAAACCCATGAGAGACAAAGGACTTAATGATCTCTTCAAGAGTGGATTTCATCTTGTAAAATGCTCATGGCTCACACAATTCCAGGATAACATGAACCTTGGTGAGGAACTTGTTCATAATTGATAAGACTGATCAATATTTGGCAATTCCCTCCCTGAAGTGCATCTAGGTTCACATTCCAATTTATAAAGAAAACTACGAAACAAAACAAAACAAAACAAAACCAAAAAAACCCGCCCACCCAAACAAGCAAAAAAACCTGCTTAAAAAGGCAAGCACCTGGGATTATATTTTAAAAAAGGAAAACAGATTGGGTGGTCGATATTTTCAATTTAAATGCAAGACAGATATTTCCCCTAGTAATAAGGCACATATATTTGAGTTTCTGTTTCCATTTTTTCTTTAGTACAACTTGGAAAACAGTTTTTAAAATAACTTCCTTTTGTTTTGAAACTTCCCATGCTAAATTAATAATTTCCCACAACCTGTGCCGGTTAACTTCCATTTTGCATATACCATTTTATTTATAATTTCCAAATGTACTGTGGCAGTCAAGTGAAGTACACATTTCACTTTGAACATGCTTTTGTCAAGGCTCATTTTTGGCACAACATGATACCTTGCTCCAATTACTCTGAAAGTTTTATATTTTGGGCTTGCTAGTCATCTGTATCTTTCCTTTTTCTTTTTTTCTTAATTCTTGCCCTCCTCCCCCCGCCCCCCCCAACCCCATTCTTTCTTTTCCAATTCTCAGTGGATCTCAGAATTTCACAGAATTGTTAGGGAGATCATCTGGACATCATCCAGTCCAAGCCCCCTGCCAAGGTGAGAGAGCAGGTGGCACAGGAACACATGCAGGAGGGTTTTGAAAATCTCCAGAGAGGGAAACTCCACAGCCTCCCCAGGCAGCTGTTCCAGTGCTCTGCCACCCTCAGTGTAAAGAATTTCTTCTTCTTGTTGAGGTGAAACTTCCTTTCAGTTTCAGTTTATTGCCATTGCTCCTTGTCTTGTTTCTGGGCATCACTGAAAAGAGTGGCACCATCCTCCTGACACCCACCTTTGAGATATTTCAATCTATTGATGAGATCCCCTCTCTGTCTTCTCCTGACCAAACAGTCCCAGTTCCCAGAGTCTCTCCCCATAAGAGAGAAGCTCCAGACCCCTGATCATCCTTGTGGCTCTCCACTGGACCCTCTCCAGTAGCTCCTTGTCTCTCTCGTGCTGAGGAGCCCAGAACTGGACACAGCACTCCAGGAGTGGCCTCACTAGGGCTGAGAATGGGGGTAGGATCACCTCCCTCGACCTGCTGGCCACTCTTCCCAGTGCACCCCAGGATGCCACTGGCCCTCCTGGCCACGGGGGCACTGATGGCTCAGGGACGACTTGTGATCCACCAGGAGTCCCAGGTCCTTTTTCAGAGCTGCTCTGTAGGAGGCCAGCCCCAGCCTGTGCTAGCACTTGGGGCTGCTCCTCCACAGTTCAGGATCTGACACTGACACTTGCCCTTGTGGACCCTCCACCCAAGTCTCCGACTTAACAAGGCCCTGCTGAATGGCAACACAGTCTTCAGGTGTGTCAGCCACCCACCCCCCGCCCTCAGTTTTGTAGGACTTATAGGTAAGAATTTCATTCATTAACATGAGATGCTATCACAGAGGCTACCTATGTACCTTAAAGTGTCTCAGAGCTGCTGCCTCTTTGATGTGAGGATGATTGTACCACAGAAGTCCTCCTGTGTACACCGATGGCCACATGGGAACAGTGGGACATGGCTTGCAGGACATCACACTGGGTAACTGACAGAGATTAGAAAGATAAGCAGGGTGTGTTGAGAGATCAACTGTGCTGAATAAAGGCTAAAAAAAGGAGAAAAGAATAGGATGAATACTTTCACTCCACTGGGAAGATGAGAACTACTTAATATGTTTGTGGGCATCCCTAGAATGGATTTTTAATCAACAATTCTCATTTACTGGAAGAGTGAGCCTATGAACAGACTAATACTACTGAGTGACATTATGGGCCATTCATCTGCTTAACTTGTCTGAAAATTTGAGCCACTAGTGAAGGATTATTATTGATTTTCAGGCTGTCTTTGTTAAATGCCTGATATACTGTACCACTCTCTTATTCCACTCTCCCTCCATTGTCACTGATATTAAAATGAAACCCACCTATTATCAAATCAATCATGCCTGATAACACTACTCAGAGTAAGATGATGTGCATCATATTTACCCACTGAGACTGAAAGATGGAATTTCAATCACTCAGGAAATGTGCATTTTATTTATTTATTTATTGCTTTTGATAAACGGGGAACTACTTCAGCAATTAATTAAAGCTATTTAACAGACGCTATATGAGGCAGGAACTATTGCCTTGTGGTTGAGATGTTGAACTGAAGAGTTGTCATTTATACTCTGGTTTTGGCAAAGGCTTCTCTTGTAACTTTAGTAAAAGTGATCAATTTCTCTGGACCACAGCTCTGGCAATAAAAAACTAGCTACAAATTTTCTGTAACTGAAAAACTAATGACAAAACTCTAATTTTCGTGTGTAGCTAACTATGCTAAGACAGATAAGAAATGGGGAAGTGTGAAAAAGCCACATTTAAAGAAAGAGGTTTTGACATAGAAAATAAAAAGAAAAATGTTACAGTATCTGCATGTGTGCCTGGGGTTCACCAGTCAGAAACAATCCCCAGAGATTATTTTAGCAGCTCAGACAGAGAGAGTGAGATGGAGATTTCACATTGGGAGTCTGATGAGCAATGAATTTCCAGGTCATCAGTACTCCATCATCTTTGGCGTAATAAAACCTCAGAAAAATAATAGAGCCAAAAATCTTTGGGAGCTTGAACAGATGTCAAAAGAAAAGAAAACCTTCTTCTTGGGTTTTCCAATTGGGAAAGACCTAATCTTGAGTATGAAATAGCTTATTGGCAGGTGTAAGAAACAGAAGGGGCAAAATGCTTATTTCATTGAAGACCTATATTTACTCCGAAGGACTTGAATTTTACAGTCTGTTTCACATGGTTTTAATGTCAGAATCTGAACTGCAGAGTTTTGATACGGTTTGGGTAATCTGAGGACACATGTCCCAAAGAGGACTCTCAACACTGTCTGAAGAACCGAGAGAGAAGCCAGCAGTAAACCCATTTCTCCTTTGTATGTCATGCTACAAATAGGGGTAGCTGATGAAAGTAAAGCAGTAATGACTGTCACAGATACCCTAGGAATATGCTGTTTCAAAAAAAAAAAAGATTGTAAGTCTATTGTTACAAGCAATACAACTTTCTTTAGTAACTCATAAAATCATTTTGGCAGAACTGTTTGCAATATATCAATTGTATCAGAAGATTTTGTCCTTAGGTTTAGACTTTTCCAAAGATGGCTGACATATACCCAAAATACTTCTATTAAACTAATATTTTCAATAGCCTTTTACATTGTCGACATTGATTTGATTTATCCTGTGACTAAAAGATGGAAATATTTTCTCAGCAACAGACCTTATATGCATTATTTTCTGCAGACTCTGCAATGAACCAGTTTCCTCAGCTAGTTCTCTCCATTAGCAAAGTTACTTGAACTCTAGTGGCATAAATAAGCAGTGCCTACATAAAAAGACATAACAAAATTTATTTATATGGCCTTTATTTCTTTTACCCTTCAATATTGTGTAACATGAAGAAGGAGATATCCTCTTATATTAAATAATCTTTTCCACTTCAATTCACCTAATTTTTCTTACTGCATTTCTTTCTGAAATGAAGTACACGTGAATTTGTCCCAGTCCTTCTCTGCAGCATGGTGATTTGCCCGTAGCTGTTTGGAAGAGCATACTTCAGTCTTTTACGGAAGGGACCATTTCTGAGGCGTTATGGGCTCCTAAATATCAGTTCACTTCCTTTAGCCTGCGAGGAGCAAAGGAGGTTGATACCAGGACGTAGATGCAGTGTCTGAAGTTCAGACAGAGGCTCCATCTGACTCAGCTCTTTCTAGGCTAAACCAGGGCAGGACTGCCGTGGAGCTGAGAGGAAGAACTTGTTCCTCATGGGTTTCCACGTTATTTCACAGCCAAATGTGAGCCAAAGGCTAGGTGGAAGAATCAGGTCTCTCTTGGATGACCTCTGAGACCAGAACTCACGGTATTTACTGAAATGAATATGCTGAGTCCAAGGAATTTATCAAAGAACACAGGTTACCTAGGAAAGTAACTGAAAAGTACTATTATGAATATTTTCACTACCCAGTCATGTATACCCATCTTTTCCTACATAATTAATATGTTTGTTGTCCAAGAAAAGCAGCTTGTTTATAGATTTTATCTAGTTTCTAAACTACAACATGGCTGCATTTTAAGCAGATTACACTTTGGAAGCATTGTAAGGCAAAAAGGAGAAAGTCGTGGTGCACATGTAGAATTTAAATAGAACTTGTATGTTCACAGGGATTTATGAATAATTTTTCCCTCAATAAGGGGGAAGAAAAGGTATGAATTTTTACTAGGGCTGGAATATATATGTATATATATCAATAGGTTAGAATTATTCTGACTGTATATACTGTCTAGTCATGGCCTCCATGAGTAAAGAGCTATTCATTTTGCATGTTTGCAAGAACTAAGCTGATTGATAGAGACAAAATAATCTCAAAATTTGATGGCTACTCTCTTCTGCAAGAACTCTGAGACAGTATCCCATATCTGAAAGCTTATTGTGCTAAATTGCTAGGTTCCTGATAACACCTTTTTTTTTTTTTTAAGGACAGGAGGTCTGTCCTATTATTACCAAAATGCCTGTAGGAGAGTTTCTTCTGGAGCATGAGATATTTTGTCTAACAGAAGCAGTAAGAAAAATAACAATTCAATAATGCTCTTCAATTGTGTCTGAATAAAAAAAAAAAAATGCAAAAAGCCTCCCAAAACCCAAAACAAACACAACCCCCACTCCCCATAACTAAAGAACCTGTGGATAATGACATTCATTGCTAATAGGAGCAAATATTTCAGTTCTTGGTAAGAATTTTTTCCTCTATTAAAATAGAAGCAATAAATTGCTCACTTTCTTCATGGCTTTATATATTACCCCAACAGCTTTTGTTGTGGAAGGGTTCAGTGGCAGCATCAGTAGGACCATAGCCACGAGGGAGGTTTTTTATTGTGGTAGGACTGGAGTCAAACTCGGGAAGTGACTGAAAATCAGGAGAGAAATGGATGAAATTTCTACTTCAATGAAAGCAGCCCTTTCCACACTTGTACATTGCCCTGTGCTGCCTTTTTATTCTGGACAGACATTCTGACTGGTTTTTCCTAGAACAGAGAAAATCACAAATAGGGAAATTCACACTGAATTGTCTGAGTGGCTCTGAATATATTTCTTAACCTTTTCTCCCTCATGTTCCCTCATTTATAATGTTCAGATTTGTAAAGACTTTTCAGTGTGCTAATCTTCATTTAACACTGATCAGAGGAACCTCAGAGGGGAAAAAGACAGATTCTCAGATTATGTAAATTAGTATAACTCTGCTGTTACTGTTGTACAACTGCTGACACTCTGGGGCACAGAGCTCATAAAACACTATGTTTGTAAAAACAATGCCAAACCGTGGGTTTTGGTACTGCAAAGGATTTAAATAGCCACACAGAAATTGCAGCTGCATCAAAAATAGAAGCAACTGCAGCTAAACTAGCCCATCTTGCATGGTAGCACTTCCATCTTCTTCATATGCAGCACCTGTTACACGGAAGTCTGGTGTGCCTGTGGCCCCCTTTGTGAACACACCTACACACTTGTGGGTTCAGCACTAATGTTTAACCGACAGAGGAAGAAATAAATAAGCCTCTCCTTTTGAAACAATTCCAACCCTGAATATTTCTGTCTACATTTTACAAACACATTGAGAAAACTAATAAAGGCATTAACTGCATCAGTCCAGAGAGCTTCTGCCATACTAGCATTATAAAGCCATGATATAAAAAACACAACATCACCCTTGCAATCCCTATGCTGAAAGTTGCTTTCCTCTGTAATGACAGGTTGAGAAGTACTCAGCTATTCTTTGAGTCAGTTGTAGAAACCAGCAGGATAAGACATTAACAAGCTTAAAAGGTATTACCTGTCTAGCCCTACCAGGAGGTTTATGCTGGCTGTAGGGGTTTCACATATCTCTTATACTTTCATGAGGGAATTAGTTAAAATTGCCATAGTGGAAAGTATTTGATTTAGATTAATCTGGATTTCTCAAGCAGTGGAGACTCATTACTCTGATTGGCTGTTCTACCCATACTGCCCTTAATGCTCTAACTATATACTCAGGAAAAAAGCCTTCAGTTCAAAGCTCTTGATGGATAAGTAAAATGGATCATTATTATCTTTTCAAGAAACCTTTAAAAGACTTACAAGAACAAACTGAAAAATATATATAAGTGAGATATATACCTCCAGCATTCAATCTGGGCATACATCAGGTTTTTACCTTCTCAGATGACAAAATTCTTCATCTTGAGAGAAAAAAGTGCTACATGTTAATCTTTTCATCTAAGACATAGCCCTGACGATCTCACAGTGCTGGTGCAATTCATGACTTGTTTCTAGCATGACTGCATTACATGAGGTGGCATGTCCTAGGAGTGCCCCAGTTAGTGTACCAAAACACAATGTGTTTCCATGCTTTTGAACATTCTTAGTGTGCCTCTTCAGTTCTGCCTGTAGATACAAACCAGAGATCTTGCCAGGCATGAAACTGTCAGAGCTATTAATGGGGACATACAGGAAAGTGAGAACTTTAGTGCCAGAAGCCCTCTGTCACTGTAAGGACAGGATATTCCCAATTTTATTTTTTTTTTTTTTTTTTTTGGAAGCTGGTGTCAATCAGATAAGCTTTATGATGGTGATGCAAGGGTGAGTGCCCAATTACGATTTAATGTCTTTCAGCCATGCAGGCTGCTAAATCCTGGCATGGAGTAAAAAATATCTGGTTTGCTCCTTTGGACTGTGGTTTGGGCTCTGATCTCAAACATTTTAAAGGAACAGGTATGTGAGGGAATAGGCATTTCATGATACTGAAGTCTTTCAAGTGATCTGAAACACTAGATATTTATCCTTCTTTATGGATTTCATGCATTTCTAAGTCATAAGACATCCATTGATCTTGCTGAAATGGTTTTTAAAAACTATCAGGATTATTAACAGATCAGAGAAAGCTTGACATCACCAGCCAATAATTCTTGCAACTGTATATTTATAAGCTCCCCAATACTAATATCTTAATGTTAGAATTATCTCCAATACTGTGATTCAGAGGCAGATGATCTGACAGAGGAAGCTACATTTTAAAAGCGCTATCAGAGATAATGTGTGGAGTCTTGACCTGATTCAATTAGAGCTTTGCCCTTATGTTACCCAAGGGCATATTATCCAGCATTTATAAAGACATTGGCTTGGATAAATGAATGAGAAAAAAAGCACTATTGTTTACTCAGCAGGAGATGGACTGTGGAAATGGTTAGATTACCCTCTCATACAGACACACAGTCTTACAAACACGTGCACACAGGCACACACACACACTGACAGAGGCACAGTACACATACAGAGACAAGCGCATGCATAAAACCCTAACAAAATCTCCTCAAAGTCATCTCCATTACCAAAATATTGTATTTTAAACATGAGAGACAAAGCTGGGCAGTTTTGATTTTTCTTTTTTCCCGTTTGGATGCAAAAACCGGGCCCATTTTCCGTGGTTTATATACATGTAATTAGCAGTTTAATTTCCTCAGAGGCTAAATTAGCCCTATGAATTTATTTAATAAAGAGAAAGATTTAGTGCCAGGGCTGCGGCTGCGGCTCAGCCTCAGCTCTGCACTGCCCTCTGCTGCCTCCCCGGCTGCGGCCAGCCCGGCCTCGGGCACCAAACCCCAGCTGGGGAGCTGCTTGCAGGAAAGCCTGAGGGAGCATCACTCATCTTAAAACCTCATTTACCGAGGATTCCTACCCTCCCTTTTTTATTTTCCAGTCACCAGAAATGCAGTAAATATATTTCTACACCCATGTTTTGGGTTTTTTTCCCCAGCAAACTCCTAGATTATACTCATTACCATATTAGCCTTGTAACAAACTCTTTCACACAGGTTAGTTCAATAATAGATTGCATCATGTGCCTGTACATAATCCATAAAGCTCGAGAAAATAATGTCACACAAAGCATCATCCATCATGCCTGAAACAATCTGATAACTCCTGGTGTGCCTCGCTTTCTGTAAAATCTAATTCAGGAATTATATAATATTCTGCTTAAAAATGTCTTTTAATAGGGGGAAATGAATTCATCTGTTGCAAAGGAGGGAAATTTTCTCTTGGAACAGACTGTGCTGACCACCAGCCCTTGTCAGAGAAGTTAATTTGTCAGCTAAGAAATGGCCTGCTACTCTGATCTGAAAGTCTCACTTTTCTAGACGTCTTACACATCCCCCTCGGAAAGCACCTTTTGCATCTCATGAAATTTACACGGCACCTTTTATCTAAGCAGTCCAAAATGCAGGGCAGACCTGATTATTCATAAATGATAATAATCCTGGATAATATTAATGGTAAAATTCAAAATTATTAAACCCCACAACGTGTCAGATTACTATATTCTGAGACATTACTTTCTTTGTTGTTTAAATGCAGCCTCTTCTGGTGTGGAAGATAACACACAGAGCACAGCTACACAAAAAGCAACATAAAGAATAAAAAATAAATAAATAAAATCTTATGTAGTATAATTGCAGAGGGAATTTTAAAAGGAGCAGAAGGTAATGAGCGTACTGGAATTTAGCCAGAAATAATAGCCCTTTGTTTCTGGTGTACTTAAGGAACTACAGCTGGCATCACATTGGCTAATAAGCACAGAAGCCTGGCAGGAAATGAGATCAATTAATTTGAAGAATTGTATTCTGACTAGCTAAAGCTTCGGGGCCAGACCGCATCTTTAGATCTGCGCAGTGAGGGACCTTATAGAAACAGAGAGTTAGCTCCTGGCAGACAAAACAGCCGGAACCGCGACATCCAGCAAACGTCTTCACTGGGCTGGAGTCATGGAAAGACTCCATGAGAAACTGGGAACCGTGATTCCCTTTTTAGCCTTGAGCAGTTTCAAGCAGGTATCAGGGGAAAGGTACATGTGGAAGCTATTTTCTGCTATGCGGAGAGTTGAGAAAAAAAAGACACAAAGTCATTGCAGAAGAAAAAATTCTTCATGGTTACAGTCCTCTTCTTTTGACAATACATTAAATATGAATCTTACCAGTTATGCAAACACAAATCCAGCTGCCTTGATGGAAAACTTTACTCCAGAAAGTATACCTCACAGGCTTTTCCTCGTTTCTCGATTTTTGTGGGAAAGTATGGTCTGATCTTCATTAAGGCCAAGTATAAATCAAATAGCTCTGTACATCTCATTCAAATATACAAACCAAAGAAGATGGCTTTAAAGACTTGAAACAGCTGGTCCAGAAAATTAATCAACATGTCTCTAAGAATTTCTCACTTTCCACTGCTGTTACTCCATTCTATCTCTCAGCGTTGTTCTTACGATCTCCCTGTTCGAGCCTAAGAGCAGGAGGTAAATAGAGTCCCACATTTTCATGGCCATCATGCCTCTGTGATCTTTTCATTGGTAAATGAACTACTGAAACTTATTGTCTTCTTAAATAAGGAGATAAATTCTAACTGCTATTTTTCTCATCTGGCACAAATAATTCAAATGCAATGCACCATTATGCGACTCCATTATTCTCTTTTCTTTTATAGGAAATTGACCCTTGGCACCTGAATTCTGGATCACTTATGTTTGAAAACAACCTAGGAGCTGAACATTGCAAGGTACAAGCATCTCAGTCATCATATTGGGGAGCAGCCAATAGGTTTCTATGCATTTATGTCCTAAACTTTTTTTGCTTATTGTCTCAGGAAATGATGCATGCTGAGAGACAGTGCACTGCTTCTGGAAGCTCTGATTCAGTATTGTGAAAGTCAGCTTAAAACAGGCAATTTGGCAAGATTTTCAAATAGGGCTATCTGGCTAATATGTGGCAGCATCCTTGAAGGAAGAACATGAAAAATAAATATCACCCACTTAAACCTGCTGTGCTGCCTTGGGAGCAGAATCAGATGATAAATGCATTATTGTAAAATGTGGGAGACACTGTCTTGTAAGACACTCTGTACAGAGAAGAAGGGAGGTCAATGAAAGAAGTAAAATTTTTCTTGTTGTGCCCCAATGGTTAGTATTGCATCTCTGAGGAAACACAGCCAGAAGGATCCACTAGATCATCCCAAATTACCTCATCCTATACCACACATTTCAAAACATCATCTTGTTATCTACACATTGAGTATATTAATTTTTGTCTAAGCAAAGCATAAATTGTGTTTTGGCAAAAGCATAAATCACCGTTGCTATTAGAAATGTATAATTTTGGGGGGTTTAAAATTACTTCAGGTCCAGCCATCAGTTCTTGTTTTGCATTTCTCAAGCAGGATATTGTCTCACAAAGGAGATCCAAGGACCTTGGATCTCACCTAAAGTGTGGTTACTGAAGTGCACAGGGGGAAAACACATTCCCTATTGCACACAATTTCAAGATATGCTGCCCCTTCTACTCAAATTGAAACCAAGATATCACTACAATATAAAACTCTTGACAAGTAACTTTCTGAAGTTGGTCAGGAAACTCTTCATTTGCTTGGCTTTTCCCTCAGAATTACTTAAACTTGTACAGTCAAATCATCCTCTAGAAGCACTATTTTAAAATATTCATATGTCAGTACAAGAGTTCTTATCTGGCCTTTATTGTTCTGTGTGGTGGCTTTTAAAGGCTTACAGTATTTTAGAGAGGACACTAGTGCTATGAAAGTGTTTTCTCCTTCTGCTAATTTACTCTGACAGGTCTTCGAGCTAGGCATTCTCAAGGTAAGTTTCTGCCATGTCACTTCTGTTGATTTTAGCTGGAGCCATCCACCTTGCTGGATTCATCTCAGTAACTCCAGATGTTCACAAAGTGTGTGTGTCTGTGTGTGTCTGTGTGTGTCTGTGTCTGTGTGTGTGTCTGTGTGTGTGTCTGTGTCTGTGTGTGTACCAGGCTGTACAAAATGTGTACACTTCTCTCTCCCTGAGAGAATGTGGTACATACAAGGAACAGTCTTTCTGACCTATTTAAGCCTTCAATAAAATGAGATGGACTCAAATATATTCCTCTTTCTTCCTGCTCACTACACAATGATGGCTCTCTGGGCAGAGGGCATCCACCCCAAAGCTGCCTAAGGTTAGATGGTGTCAGTGCTTCCATCCCACTTAGAATTACTTACAAACTGCAATACCCTTACTAGAATCCAGCCTTTTTGGGCCACTGGAACAGGCAAAGAATTCAGGGATCAATGGCTGGTAAAATCTTCTTTGTTTCAAGTAGTTTCCTATGGCTGAAACACTGATGTTGAGTTTTGCAAAATCACAAGTTTTTCCATCATCTGCACTTCCTCTGCAGCTCATCCAGATTGGAAGGACTCCACTAAGGGTTCCAAGTTCCTGACACTGAGTGGGGTGCACCAGTGTTACCAGTCCATCAAGGACCCTCATTTTAAAACAAAGAGGAAGATTGTGAAGAATGTTTTACAAGGCCAAAATGCATTCCACACTGAGAAAAACTACTAGGAAAAGAGATCTGTTTTTCAGGATATTTTCTTTCTTTAGAAACTGGATTTAGAGGGAGATGAAAGATCGCTGGATCACATAAATCTCTAAAACTAACAGACAGGATTGGATCTTGGAGCTGATGCAGGAAGCACTTCATATTATCAGTACTGAAAACATTAGAGCCAGATGAACTCTTTCACTATCTGTCACCAAAGCTCTTTTTTGTGTTTACTCATATGGGAAAATAAGAAACCCTACTGGCAAGTAATAATCCTTAAACTGGAACTAAATAAGGAAATGTCCTTAATTTCTGCATCAAATCCAGTAACAACAAAAATCAACTGTTATTCACTGCAGGTCAATAACAAGACTGAATGCAAAGAAATTATTTTGAGTTAGAGTAGTTCTCACTCAGGGTTCCTTTAAAGCAGCAGTTTTTCTGATTCATCCACAGGGCTGTGTCATATCACGTCAAACTAAAGTAGGTTTGAACTGAGCTGTCACAAAACAAGTTACTGTCCAGCATAATCAATGTCTCAAACAATGGATCATTATACATACACAATACTGTCATAGGGACCCATAGAGGAAAGTAAAATTACCCAAATTGCCAGTTTGGAAATAAAAATGTACTTTATCAGGTCTTCTTCTTCGTTCCCACAGAATATGCACAGTTTATTATTTTCTCAGGACAGATCCAGAAAGCAGACAGATGAGCCCTGGGTAAAACTCTACAGCAAACTCCTCTTGTTAAATTGTATTCAGGGATTGCCTGCCTCTGCTTCACATGGTACCGCACAAGGCAGCAATGACTGTATTGCTCTGAAGGAGACCATTACCAACAATGGCTGCAACTCTGCCATGGACAAGAAATGGAATTTCATTATAACTGCATTCAAAGGTATTTCAATCAGCACTGATTGCTGCCTCTTTTTAAAGAAAAAAAAAAAAAACTGAGCAGATTCAGAGGTTGTGGGAATCACACCCCATGATTTCCTACTCCCTGGTCTTTTTTCTTACAAAAACAGTGCATGCGCTCTCCTGCTCATCTTTTGGCAGTAAATGCAGCCTGAAGCATTCAAAAGGCTAGATTTTGTCACATAATCTAAAATAGTTAAAAACCATATATTTGGGGTTGTTGGGGTGGGGGTGTGGCCCTTTTTTTTGTTCAAATAAATATTAAAACAAAGTTAAGAAATTTAGCTGTAGAGACAGGTATCAGCTGCACAGGCAGGACTTTTTGTCCATAAAGTCAATTCGTGGTGTTTTCCCTTCTCCTGACACACTGGTATGGCTCTTGCTGTCTGAGGCACCACATTAGGGTATGATGTTGGTCAGACCACTCCTGCCTCTTGCTCTTTAGCCTTTTAGTCTGAAGTGCAGACTGTGATGCCTGTGCTTTGGAGGAAGACATTTCCTTTTCCAGCTGAAAAGGAAATTGTACTGAGACCACAAAAGAACCCCTACTAGAACAAGTGACAGTGTCTGCCCTTAAATTAGCATTAATCTACAAGTGTATGAATTAAAAGAATACAATAAGAGTTCACCTGTAGCTTTTCTAACATTGCCCTGACATACTTGGAGCAAAAAATAATTTTACAGAACTAGTGTTCAGCCTATAAATATCAGTCAAACATTTTCTGTAACAGTGACCTTAGACATAAAAACTGTGATAAATCTTTGGTTTTTCTTTTCTTTTCTGGGTAAATAGTTCTTAAATCCATCCAAAAATAAAGGAAAAGAAAAATGCATATGAAAACTTATACATACCTGTGCTTGGATGCATGTACATAATTACTATTTTTAATTCTTTTTTTTAATATATCTCTCTAAAGGCAATATTACTACTTTGGAGAAATGAAAGTCAAAAATTATTGTCCTTCCATGTGGAAAGCTGAATTCAGTTTCCTCTTAAGGTTTGGATATGAGAAAACATGAAGATCACTCCAATCATCTTCCGTCATAGGTATATATTCTTGATTAATTTCTCCACTAAAGAGCTCAGTCCATTCCATCCCTTGGCCCCACCAGGTGTAGTTGTATGCTTTGTCTGTCTAAACATGAATGTATTATCTGCCGCCAGGTTGCTCTCCTCATTGCCTCATTGTGTATACCAAAAAGCCAGTTGTGGCCTTTTAGGACACTTAAAAACCAAAATTGCAGAAATAGGTGACAGACATATTAGCAGAGTTTTCTGGAGCCAGGCAGAGACTGAGATAAATGCCCTGCATTGGTCACTGCGGAAGCAGCAACCCGGCCTGCAGAGATTTAAAAAGAAATTACTCAATTAAGATGTAATGGCCCTCCAGCCTCCCCAGGCTGTGAATGAGAGCAGACATATTTACAATCACAGGGTATAATAAAACTCTACCCAGTTATATCAAATCAGTGGGCCTAAATTAGCCTTCAACATCCTGATTAGGTGTGTGCCTGTGTGTGTGTGTGTGTGTGTGTGTGTGTGTGTGTGTGTGTGTGTGTGTGTGTGTTTTGGACAATTTATAATAAGATCAGTTAGGGCTGTCAAAAGAGATTTTAAAATTACCTTCCAGGGGGAACAAGGGTAGAAGAGAGGCATATTGAGGTTTCACAAAGACAATTGTACTGCCTTACTGTGAAGTATTGCAGTGAATAGAGGTGAAGAAATATTACATTTGTCAATGTGTTTGTAGGATGAATTATCTCACACACACTCAGACACAGATGCACATACCCACATAAGGGAGGCAAAGTTCATTTTCCATTGAGAGCTTTTATTATGGTAGGGTTTCTCATCACCATTTAATTATCCTTACAGAGGGATTTACCTTTTTTTAAAATGAGTCTTATTTATGCTTGCGAGTATTGAAGGACCGTGTAAGCGCAGCAAAGTGGAATCCTCCATTTATCCAGAGGTCAGAGATGATTGCAGGCAGGTGGTCCAATTACTTTGGAAAAAATCTTTCTCCCCTCGATCCCTCTCCCCACCTCTTTCTCTTCAACCAGCCCAGGAAAAACGATAATCAGAAATTTAACCCAGAGCTGCATAAAGGAAGCTGTCAGCCTATTTGTTTCTGGAGAGGGCAGCAGTACAGTTTGGTCTAAGTATAGTGTGTTCATGAATCCAAAACAATAATCATTGCCTTCATAATACTGCTGAGAAGTCAGGGAAGAAGCCTTTTTTAGCCAGGAGGGCAACAGCAGCAACATCTCAAAGGTGAGCGAGGTTAGAACACAGTTTTTTTTGTCACCATGACTCCACTCTTTTTGCTTTTCCAACCATTCACAACATTTCTTTCCTTGATATGTGCCCTATCTCCCGGCCACCCTGAAATTTCTCAGCTGACTGCCCAAGCCCACTAGGTGTGATGCACTCCAGAAAGGGCTTTCCATGCTTGTTAGTTCCTCCTGCTGCCGTAATCCTGCAAAGGAAATATTTTTACAGGGCAGTAATGCGTGGCAGACTTCACCTTCCCTAAAATATGGATGAGGAATGGTTTCAGTGATTGAGCACAAAATGAAAAAGCCTTTATATCAGTTCCCCCAAAGGGAGAAGATTATCCTCTATGCCATCGTTACAGCACAGTAAAAAACAAAATAAAACAAAACAAATAAAAACAGTGCTTTATATCAAACAGCTTTTTTAGGGTAACAGTGTGCATACTGTCATCAGTTCAAAAGCTAGACATTGTGTCATTGTTATTTTGTAGGAAGCTATTTGTACTATTGCTAATTATTGTTACTACTACTACTACTATTGCAGCTTTGCTAAGCAAATGGGAATCTTCATTTGTCCTTCATCTAAAATTTCCTGAGGCTTTGAGGCTCTGCTTCACAAGCTGGTAACAGTCGATCACATAGCCAGACAATGGGTTCAGGTACACAGGAACTATGCAGGTCTGACCACTAACCCTGCTCTGATAATCCATTTGCCTTCACCAGGAAGTGACTTCTGCTGCTCCCGATGTACTCATACTCTCTTTGAGCAGAGATTTTTATCCTTGTCAAATACATCCGAGGTGTGCCAAAACATACTGTATGATCCAGTCCCAGGTATGAAAAGTGATGGGAAAATATGGCAAAGGAAGTCAGGCGATTCAGAAGGCAGAAGAAATTGCAAATTAACAAAGTTCATCTGATTTTACAGGAACTGTCATGGTACAAAGAAGATTTACAAACTGTCTACAGATAATAGAGTGAAATCTCACGTCATTTAGGGAACCCCTAAACAAACCAACAAAACCCTTCTTACCACCTTTCTACATGAGCATTTTAGCCTAGCTATGCTGCACCTAGTAGGTGACCAAGCAAAGCCATCACAAGCAGCAACAGCAAGAAAAGCTAGAGCTGGAGAAACCATGGAGGTCCAACTCCTCACCTCCCAAAGCATTCATATAGTATTGGTGAATTCCAGTTCAAGTCAGAGTGATTTATTTTCTCCCCACTGTGAGATTTGTTGTCTAAACAGAGCTCTACCTGAGAGTGAATAGGTGACTTCGCTAATTACACAACACAAGGTGCAGAACCACTAAGTTAAGAGACTGCCAATAAAGTTCAAGGTTAGATATCTGCAGCTTACATTATTGGATGCATCTCAAATAAGAAATCATTGATATCAAGTCTTGTGTTCTTCTCCTTACTTGCTAGACCTTAGGATAAGCACTTCAAAACTTTTAAGAGAAACAAAAGGCTGCCTTAAAATACACATTTCAAATAATTTCTCTCCTGGATTGAACACCAGATGAACACAATAAACTAGCTGAAAACAGATCATCTCAATTTCACACTATTCTAATGTTGCAAGCAACTTTTACACACGCACTAAACATCCACCTTTTTCCTCTTTGTCTTCTCCTGGATTGTAATTCGAAATGAAATATTACTTTCAGAGAAGATGTAGTCTGCATAAAAAAAATACAATTACACTCATAAGGGTTTTTTAAAGATATTTATTGTACTATAGAAAAAATATTTAACACGTATTTTTGTCATTACAATTTCAATTATGATATTCCATAGCTTATATTTAATTATAAAATGCTTATACTACTATTCGTCTTCTTTGTGCCTTTAATCCTCTGTAATGCGGATGAATGACAAACCATTCATAATTGTATTTTAGTGAGATGCACGATAACTTTTTCTATAACCAAAAATGTTAGGTACTGTAACCATCAGAAACATTGAGAATGCTCCTGTGTGGCCTTATTAGTTAAGTAATGACTCCGGGGTTACTTCTGCAGCTGCCCAGCAGTGCAGTATCAGTGTGAGAATGGCATTGGGGCTCAAGGTGCACATGTGCTAAGAGACGAGCTAACCACCCACTTCATGGTGCTGCACTGGGGTTTTTTAGCTGTAAATACATGAGTAGTACCAATGCTTGTCAGCCACTTGCCCACACTTACATGCTTTTGGCAAAATACTTCTGTTCGTCTTTTTCTGCCCTGCTCAGTGAAAAGTTGGAAAGAATTCAGCTGTATAAAGCAATGGCTAGCACATTTTTTATGAGTGAAATTTATGGAGTAATGTATCTACTTTTACCATGACTATTGTTAAACCTGGAGATCAAGCAAAGTGACACTGAATATATTGCTTTATCAATTGGATTCGTTCAAGTGAAAAATGCTGATCATGCCATGTCTATCCCCTGGGTGCAGAAACACTACTTCACTACTGGAGCGGTCGATACATAAAAGTCAAATTCATTATAATTTGTAGCTTTTTTTTCTTGAAGAAGAACGTGGTTCTCAGTACATCAATATCAACTCTTAAATCCACATTGGATGGAGAGTGTACAGCACAGTAATTCAATCTCTTTACACTTAATATGGTCAGGAAGGGAGAATGAAAACAGCCTCTTGTAAAATGATGGAAAAACCAGGATGCAATCATTCTGATGGAGCTGTGCAAAGGAGTCATTTTACACCATTCGTTACCAGGGCAACAAAAATATAGTGAGCCCCATACATCTAACAGGTGACATTTTAGCTAAGAAATTGCTTCTTTGGTATTTTTTCTGTCTATGAAAAACAATGTTACTAGTGTTTTCACTTGTCATGTACTATAGGGCAACATATTCCTGCTGACAGGCCCATAATGGAAAAATAGAGCAGTTAAATAGTATTACAGTCTAACTTTTAGGATACATGCTAATCTGCTCTTTAAAGAGACTTCAGACATTTTCAAACACCCTGGAGACTTGAGTGACTGGAAATTTCTGCGTGAGTGTATATAGATGAGCAGACAGATGTGTTTAGTAGAAACAAAAAAACCCTCTTTTCCAATCTTTCTGATTTAGTTAAAACATGAAAAGGGTTGTGGGTTTTTTTGGTAGACAAACAACGCTGCCGTGTTTGTAAATGAGCACCCACAAACACACCAGTGCCAGATACATCAAATGGGTTAGTTTCCATACATTTCTACCAATGATTGCACCAATTATTTCTGGACCATATGCATGAAGGTTGCATTTCTGATCCCTGTATGGCTGCTACTGAATTCATGAAGGGACTAGGTTTGATTTCCATTCCATAGTTTTACATACAGAGGGAGTTAAAGATCTGGCATGGGCTTTTGTGGGTTTGTGAATGAATCTGTGCATCTCAATTTTTTATCTTTTTTTTTTAACTGCAACTGCCCCAGGAGTAGCGTAGCACTCTGGTACTGGGGCAATTCCAGGAGCTGGTGTTGACTGAAACCCCCTGAGAACTGACTGACTGTGTGTCTGGCCAGTGACATTCCTGAAGTAAGGAGTCAGCACAGGGATGGAGTAGTGACATCCACTGACATGTCACAGAGCTCACAGAGGATCAAGATTAAGAAAAAACTAATGAGAAATTTGGAGAAAATCAGTGTAATTTTATTCAAAGGAACCTTTGTTTGAGTTCATGAGGGCAGCACCTCCTAATGGCTGAGAAGAGAAATCCAGATGCATAGAGGAGGCCAGAGATGACTGACAATCTTTGGTTAAATTGGTAGATACAAGAAGAGAAGTGTTTTTGATATAAATGCTGTCAAGCCCTGGGCACAGTAGAAAATTAGTGACATCAGTTGTGGAATTTCATGTAGGACCTAGGCTACAACATGAGGGATTGTAAAAAGAATAACACAGTAAACACCGTCTAAGTACAGGAACCATTCTGTTAAACAGGAAAACAGAAGAAGAAATTTGCAGGATCAAGAGATAAAGCAGGCCTGATGCTAAATGAATGCAGGGGACATGGAAGGATGAAGAGTGACACACCAGGTAGCAGGTGAGTCACACTTTCATGGAAAAGAAAACAAATGCAGCAGACCTCCACAAATCTTGAAACCACAAAGTATGATGAAATTAGGGTAACTGGAGGTTCAATAATGGACTGCATTGGAAATTGCTTCCATTTCCTGTACAGAATCAAAGCTCATATGTTTAACAGGATGAGATTAGCCTCTGCTGGCTACAGAGATAGGCTGACACACATAGTGACTAAGACATCTAAGACTGTCCTTGAAAGGTGATGTTATGGCCAGGACTATTAGGTCAAACACACATTTCTGTTTCCTATGTCATGTACAGTGACTACCTATAGCTATTATATGAATTGACAGCTTACTGGTTATTAAATTCTAACTCCTGAATTTAGGTGAAGATAATTTGTCCCTTGATTCAGCCCTTAGGCCATACTACTCCCTGTGGTGTAGTGATGTATGTTTAGCAAGGCAACAAAACAACACTTTCCTGTAAATGGGAAATACATTGTTCCTGAAGGCTGTTCAGCTTCCTAAATCATGCCTATCCATCCTCCCTGAGTAATGGGACTCCCAACACATCACAGGTGGGCAGGGAGTTATGTGTGAGACAGAGACAGATTTCCAGGATTCCCGCACACCAAAAAACAGCACAGCACATGTTAATGGCATTGCAGGTCATGGAAGGTGTTTGCTGCCAAAGATTCCTCCTTTGCTTTGTGCCCTGGATCTGAAATCTGTCTGCAGAATTAGTGGTTTTGATCAATATTCAATATGCATGGCTGTGCCAAGCTGGACTGTGCCTGGGCTGAGCTTGGACTGTGCCTTGTGCAGCGACAATGAAAAGCTTGATTTTGAAAAATATGGGTTTGAGACACTTAATATCTCTGTCAGTATGACAAGGCTAACCTGTGTTATGAACCTTACCCTCCTGGCAGTTTTATTTCACCTGTTCCCCTTTCTTCTGTCTCTTGTACTTGTTTCTGTACAAAGCATTTAACCCGCCAGTACAGGTGTCTTACATTTTTCAATGTGCATGCGCTCCCTGCCGCAGGCCAAGACAATACTTGGCTGAGAGAGGGCTGCACAGTAATTAAAGACTGGTTTACTGTCACTTATGTGCCATACTGTCTGTTCTTGTCCAAGTGCTCTGAAACAGAGCTGTCACCTTTGAATGCATGCATATGCTTAAGGCACATGTTTTTAGCCATGCCTGCACCTCCAAGCAAGGGTTGTGTGTTGAACTACAGATAATTTGTGTATTTTACTTGTTTCGCATGCATTTAGCCTACACCAGATTAGAGCATTTGTCAATGTAATGTGTTGGAAGCTGTGATAGTGGGAGAAGCCAAATACACAAGTAAGTATAGTGCAGACATACAGGTATAGACTTTGATATTCTCTCAGACAATCAAGGGGCTAGAGTAGATGACTTTTAAGAGTCATTTCCAACCCAAACCATTCTATGATTGTATGATACAGATCAAGCTTTCAGGGACCCAAACTGTACATACTGTGTAATTATGAACTAACATAGCCTTTTAAACCTATGCATGAAGATGCAGAATTAAGGCCTTTATAAAAGGAATTTGTCAGGTAACCCACCTTGATGCCTTTTAAAATCTCCCTGTAACAATAAATGGAGGAAGATACTGACAGAAGACTGCCATATGTTTTCATGTTCTAAGTCTATGGGGTTATTTTTGAAAATCAGAATAGAATTTAATAAATAAAAGGCTCAAAACCTGCTGAATATTTGTATGCTAAGAGTGTTTACAAGTTCTGAATTTAACAAGATTTGAAAAAGTAGCTATTTTCGAATAAAAGTAGTATTTTTGAACCTTCATACCACAAATATATTTCTTTTGTTTTCTGTACTCTAGATGACCCATAATTTTATCATCAGTTACAGGAGTGCAACAAAGCTGAAGTATCTCACAGTACTATTAATTGCTATCTTTGTCTGCACGGTCCTTTAAACTGTAAAGAAAAAGTACTAAATAGATTATAAATGAAAATAAAAACCGTACTCTCATTCTCCAAAAATAGTATACTATTTAAAAGAAACATTTACATATTTTCACTTCAAAATTCCACACTACTTTCCATTACTGTTTTTCAAAACAGCAAGACTTCTTCAGATTTTTCTTTTGTATTTCTCTGAAAATTGTTTCTGTGATATTAATAATCTATATGTCAATTGTTTTGAAATAACATTCTAAGAAGTATGTAATCTTTAAACATTTGAAGATTTGAGAGCATCATTCAAAATAAATCCACACATTCACATAAATGTTACAAGTTCCTATTTATTCAAAATTCCTTCTCTCAAATTAGATACCAACAAAATTCTCACAAGAATACAGTTTGTATCCATTTTATAGTAGAAGCATTTCTTGCTGATATGTCTGTTTTGAAGATAATTCCTATCTAAGTAGTAAGAAAAGAGCAAAGAAAGGAAAGGTGGAGTAATTTTAGATTAGACAGTGTCACTTAGGAAGTTCAATCTCAGAACAACATCTGCTGTACCCTAGGTCATTTGAAAGAATGATACGTTGTGAATACATAAAAATAATATTACAAAAACAAGAGTCTGCATAAACTCACTCTCACAGTGTCAAATGTGTTATGTTTACACTATGAAGGTAAAATTACTAAGGAGTTTTTCTAACATCAGCCTCTTACTTATTTTTGCATTACAGATCTATTCCCTAAGAGCAAGAAAGTTGGCAGAGATCCCTCATCAGTTACTGTCATGGACAGAACAGTCTCAGATTAGGGAAATAAATTGAATTTATTACAATCAACTGAGAGTAGAATAATAAGAAATAAAACCAAATCTTAAAACCACCTTCCCACCACCCCTCCCTTCTTACTAGCCTTAACTTTATTCCCAGTTGTTCCAGCTCCGCCCAAGGCAGTGCAGGGGCACAGGGGCTGGGGTTATGGTCAGCTCATCACATGTTGCCTCTGCTGCTTCTTCTTCCTCAAGGGGAGAGCTACTCACAATCTTCCTCTGTTCTAGTGTAGGGTTCCTCCCAGAGGTAACAGTCTTGCATGAATTCCTCTAACGTGAGTCCTTCCCATAGCCTGCAATTCTTCATGAACTACTTCAGTGTGAGTACCTTCCACGGGCTAAAGCCCCTTTGGAAGAAAATGCTCCAGTGTGGATCCACTGTGGGGTCCCAAATCCTGCCTGCAAATCTGCTGCATCATGGGGTCCTCTCAATGGGGTCACAATCTCCTTCAAACATCCATCTGCTCCAGTATGGGGTCCTCCATGAGCTCCAGGTGGATCTCTGCTCCATCATGGACCTCCATGGGCTGCAGGGGACATCCTGCCTCATCGTGGTCTTCACCGTGGGTTGCAGGGTGATCTCTGCTCTGGTGCCTGGAACACCTTCTCCCCTTCCCTCTTCACTGACCTCGGTGTCTGCAGAGCCATTTCTGTCACATATTCTCACTCTCTTCTCGGTCTGCCACTTGCTTCTGCACGGTAACTTTCCTCTTCCTGAACACATCTGCCCAGAGCCATTACCACCATTGCTGATGGGCTCAGCTCTGGCTATCCACAAATCCATCTTGGATCTGTCAAGCATTGGCTCTGTCAGATATGGGGGAAGCTTCTGGCACCTTCTCAAAGAAGCTGCCCCTGCAACCCCACCACTACCAAAATCTTGCCATGCAAACCCAATATACTGGTTGCTCATTCATTTCAGTTAAATAATTTAATCATTATCAAATCATTATCAAAGTCAAGCTAGAAGGTGAATCCTAGTACTCTGAGAATACAGCAGCAGCAGAACTCTTCCTTCTAGCTTTTTTTTCTTTCACTTCGGTTATGAACGTTCAGTCTTTTGCACTAAAGTAAGTTGAATGTCATAAGTTTAGAACATTATTTTCAATTCACCACATAAAATTTAGAGTGCTCCTTGCTATCTTCTCTTTCCCATATTAGCATCTTCAGAACCTAAGTGATCAAGATACACCTGTAACTGTCCTACACAGAAATAATCAAAAGCACGCACCTCCTTTTCATTTTTCTGTCCTCACCAACCAGAATTCATTGCTTCTTGGCAATGAATTATATTAATTAATAAATTATCTGTCCTCACTGTACAGTGATTTAAGGCCAAGGTAGTCTCTTTTCTATTCAGCTGTCATTCTTCTAACCACTGCCAAGATCTATTCCCCTAATGCTTTTGAAGTTAAGACAGTGGAGTGCATGCAAACTTTGCGAAGCCTGTACCACGTGCAACACCATCTAGCATGGCCAGTAAAGGAGAAGACTGGCATCCAACAGTGGGCTAGCTTAGGGACTGTCAGTTATATTACAGAGGTCAATAGGCTGTAGGACCAGAAGGACACAGCTGTCCCTGTACCACACTGTTTGTGTGGGCAGACTTTCTCTCAGCTGAAAACCTGGTGTCTTATCCTATATATTTCTGTCATCTTCGTTTTTACTGATAATTAAGAAACTACAGTCCTGAAAGGTGGGAAGGTGCAAGTTGGCCAATTTACTGTTAAGACAGATTTCTGTAAAGGAGGTAAGTTCAGGACAATCTGTGCACAAAATCACATGTCAGAAGAACAGACAACTAAAGTTTCTTTAGTTGGTTACACCAGGACAGTGCAGACTGCTCAGAGATATCAGTTGCATAAAGCTTGATATGGTCATTAGAATTAAAAACCAATATAGGCAGACAGGAGAGACAGGAATAAAGATAGAAAAATGTCCAGCAAATTGGATTTTTTTTTTTTTTTTTTTTNCTTGACCAATAATACAAGCCAGTGAGAAAATATATTTTGTTTGTGGAACCATAAAAGCTTGAAATTAGCACAACAACATGTTTTAGTGTGGAAACTGATAAGTGAGAGTGAGAAGGAAATAGGATATCAGGAAAACATTGGAAACTAGTTGGAGAAAGTTAAGCAGGAGAAAAATAAAGTGAAAAATTATTTTTTGCTGACATCTTTAGCACTGGATGGATAGAGACAAAGTTGTCAGACTAAAGTGTCTGAAGTGAAGAATCTAAATCAATATTTAGACAACTCAGTGAGTGACCTGGATTTCAGAGACACTATGTCACTTCAGAACACACTGACATAGTATTCATCACCTGAGAGTGTCATTAGATGCCTGAATGTGAGTTATAACTACAAATGTAAATAATGAGATTCCTGAGGTTTGCCAAAGCATTAATAGAGTTTCATCATCATGTTAGAACCAAGTGTTTTATAGATACAATGGCAAGCATATAAAAAGTATAATAACCCAAATTCTTATCAACAATTTAAGATTTCTTACAATAAAGCGCCTTTTTTAGAAATCACATTCTTATCACAGAATGTGAAAAAGCTAAATTTGCAACAAAAATAAGTTTTTATTCTTTCTAACAAAGTTTGACCCTCTTTGTGATTTTGTTTCCAATTTGATGCTTCAGATGTATACTGATTTTGAAAGAGAAAGGTATTTTCTTAAGGGCATTTTTAATTACATATTAACTAATCAGAGATATTCAAATACATTCACTTTAAACACTGCTGAGGAAAGTGAAAGCAGTAAATAAATTAACATTCCTTAGGGAATTGCTATTCTCTGAGCAGTGGGAGATTGTTAGTGGGAAGCATTGATTTTGTTTGACTTTGCATGGCACAAAATGAGATTGACCCCAGAAAGCTGTTTTGGAAGAGTAGACTGCCACTGACCACTGTGAATGCAAAATTTCCCACTTCTACCTCAGAAGCAAGTTAAATCTATTTCAGTGATTGATTGGCTTGTCCAAGCAAATAATCACTATTAGTCCTAGACAAGTTCACTGGCTTTCTGTCTCCAAAGAGTGTGAGAGGTAACTTCACTGGTTCTATAATGATTAAGGAAGTACGTTTAATTGCTTTTATCATATAAATGATACACAACCTTTTTTTTAATCAGTTGCCTTGACTAAGGTATAGTAACACTTCCTACTGGCTTCAGTTGAGCTATATAACCCCGCACCAACTCTGAATTCAACCCCTTTTCCTCAGACGTCAATTAATCTTTTGGATTCATATGTTGCCAGAAAGATACACTGATGAAGAGGGAATCATCACATGGCAGTATCCTAAAAGTCTGTTGAACAATGTTTATATTCTGAAGATATTTATGTCAGGTTATCTGTTATTACATCTTTGAGAAGTTTTATAAAAGTTACCTTGGATCTGAATCACTAAGAAAATAAGGGGTTTACATTTCTCTGGGGGGTATTTTACAAAGAAATACCAGAGCTCATGGTTTGGGTATAGAAAATAAGAAAGTTTTTTAACTAATCTTGAAAAGAGGAAGACAGTGTAACAGCAATACACAAGTGGAAAATGCATTGATCCTGCCTGTTAGACTAATGTCCCGTCTTGCTTAGGTGTGCACTGTCAGCTTTGTCAGTTTAGGTAATTGTTTGCTTCTTTAGTTCTAAGCAGCTGTCCATGTGTTTTAGTTGGTAATAACTAACAGAAATGCTTCTGTTGGAAGAGTGTTAGCTGAAGAGTACAGTCTAGTGAATGTGTGTGGTAGCAGTAGAGATGATCAGGAACATGTTTCTACAGATTTTTTTGTTCACTGCTTTAGTAGTTTTAGTTTCTGGTTTTAAGTAGTTTTTGTTGTTCTATTACCAAGACCAACATGGTGCAAAAATACTTTCCCTAGTGCCTGCTTTAGAATTGCCAAAACAGCTATTTAGTGAAGCAAAGCAATTGCTCCCTCAAGAGACTGAACTCTATTTCTCAGTAGATCTCCCAACCCTGTGGGCCCAGAGACCGAGACCAGGTGGTACCATGTTTGTTTAGTATCTTTTTCACAAAGTGTAGGCAAGGCCCCGGTTCTGCTTATGTCTGCATTTAAAAGGTTTCTGGGATCCATGGCTTAGCCAACACACTGAATTCCTTGTGCCCATGTGCCTTCCTGGAGTGCTGAAAGCTCTTATGGTTGTGTGCTCCCTGCACTGAGATACCTGGCAGTAGCTACCTGGCAGATCCTCAGCAGTTCACAAAGCAGCATTCTTTCCATATCCGGGTCTTGAATTCCTTCCCAAAACCTTCAAAGGAAGTAGCAATGACTGTGACAGCAATGCTTGGTTGGTGACAGTCAGGACAGGACCACCTTGTTGGTTTACAACCCCCTGTAGGAAACACTAAAGCATAATAATTCTCAGCCACCACACACTTGGGGATATATTCACCCAAGAGCAAAAAGTTGGAAGGCTCCAGTATTGTAACTAATTCTCTGTTCCATCCAGCTCTTTAAAGCCAAAACATGAAAATATTCTCCAAGCTCTAGCTCAGCCTTATAACAGGGGCCCAAACCAGCATGATCAAGTGAGAATTCAGAAAATACTGAGGAAAAATTACCAATAAAACAAACAAAACAAATAAATAATAAACAAAACCCCAAACAAACAAACAAACAAACAGAAAAGCCCACCACAAAATAAACAAAAAATCCCTACCACAACTAACCAACAAAACAAAAATTCTGAAAGAGAATTGAAAGGGCTGACACGACATGGATTGCAGACTAGAGGAAAAAAAGGACAACATAATTTATCATATAGAGAAAGGGCCAGGGAGGGCACAGGCACTGGCACTAGGTGTACTTTGTGTTCAAAAATACTTGGGCAATGTTAACATACAGGTTCAGATGTTGGTCCCATTATCTTTTAGCTGTTAAAACCATATGCACAATGTGCTTCTGTGTACTGTCATAAGTCAGCTAAAACATGTGTAAACATATGCTACATCAGTCATTAAGGAGAAGGGTATAATTACACTTTTAAAAGTGGCAAAGCATTTTGAAAGTAGCATATAATTTTCCAGAGTGGCAACCTTTATGAAATATATCTTTCCCTGAGTGTTTATACAGCCTGACATCTCTGGGTTTTTTTCAGATCAAGAGCCCCACTGTGAACAAGCAGGCTTCAGACAAAGAAGGCAATTTGTTCTTTAGGTGCCATTTCAGTAAAAGGGAGAGACAGCAAGAGAGAGGGGGAGAAAGAGGGAGAAGAGAGACAAGAAGGGCACATCATATTACTGCATACAGTTCAGAAATAGACGGGATCCGGCAAAATTACCCTGGAAGGACTGTTAGAGGTGCCTAGTGTCAGAGTGCTGCTTTCACTGCTGCTAGATTAAAATCTTATCTTTTTATCTTTTTATATTTGATAGAGTCAAAGAAGGGTATAAAATTTTACTTTTAATCAAATTAAACAGATTCACAGCTCACTTGGAAGCAATTGGATCATGTAGTCATAGTGGGAAAGGGGCAGAGCGGGAAGATACCAAGATCCTACCAAATGCTCATTTCCTTCTTTTAGTATGACCCCTACATGTGAGAGATATGCAGAGCTGGCCTAAATACATTTCAAAATCTGAATACCTTCGCTCCATTAATTTTGTAATTTCTATAAGGTATTTTTTCAAAAATGCTAGCTTAAATGCTTTTGAATTTCTGAAAAAAACCCAAAGACTGTAGATTATTTTGCAGACTAAATCCAGATGAGCCATCAGGCTATTTTGGCTTAAGAAGTTACCACTCATGAGCTGAGCCGTGATAATCACTTCTTCACTTATGTAGTACCATCAATGACTGCAACACAGTGAGATCTCAACCCACAGTAACAGAGAAAAAGTAACTCTCCCCAGCACTTGCTAGAGACCAAAGCCATATACGAAGTGCCTCATTCAGCTGACATACATCTGAAAGGCATGAGGAGATTATAAAATTGCTAGCAGTTTACACTGACACAAACAATGCTAGCATGAATCCAAACGCTCCTTCTCTTTCCGAAAATTATATTTGGTCCAGTTTAATATATAGAAGGAAGAAAATAATTGTTCATTATATGTTTTGTGAAAATATGGCGACCCATATCTCTTTCCCACCATCCATGTTTGTCACAAAAGTTCTACTTCAGGTTAATTTCTGTCTGCCTGCACAAGCAATGAAATCTATATGGAAGACTCATAAAAGTAAATATAGAATAAACATATAGAAAGTAACCTTGAGTTACAGTAAAAAAAACCAAAACAAACAAAAAAAAAAAGCCAAACCAAACAAACAAACCAACCCCAAAACTTTAAAAGTTAAGAGGTATCTGAAAGTATTACATATTTATGCTTCATTGTGAAGTGTGAAGAGAGTTCCCTGAACTTGGGTCCACAAAGCTTTCTAATCACTATTTATTCACCAAGCTGAACACAAAGACAGATATTGCTCCAATTCTGTGAAACTCTCCAGAAAGACCATCCAGTTTTCAGTGTCCAGTTCTGTTCCTGACAATTTCAGCTGTGTTGGAGGTTGAGCCTGTGAAATTTGACAATCTGTGACATAGGGACCCCATTTTACAATCTCATTTTCATTTCTTTCCTTGAATTCTTGCAAATAGTCTGACTTTCTGAGAATATTTTTCCATAATGCTAGAAGAATTTGCCCAAATTTCCAAGACTGTAGTTCAAGCCAATGTATTGAAAGTCAAGTAAAATTAAATTTTTTTTTAATGTCATGTAATAGTAGTTTCAAGGCAAGTTTATATCCACAACTCTCACGTTGTAACTACGTTAACTATTGTTTAACTTGAATTTATTTCTCCATCACACTCCTTTTAATTTATATCATATTCTCCTTATAGTAATTTTTGGTTTTAGTTTTGCTGTTGCCTTATGCCAAAGACTCACTGAATATGGCTGAACACATGGGATATATGCATAGTGAAATGTGTTGAAGTTTGTATTGCATTGCATAGGTCAAAGATTTGGATCACAGATAACAAGAAGATTGTGTAGCAAGAATAATGCAAATTAAAGTTCTGTCAAGGGAGAACCAAGTATTTTCATATATAAAACCTGTAGGTCTCTAATCCACACCATCCCTTATTATTCAGTATGCAGTCCTCAGTCCAATAAAAATGCTGCACTTGCGCTTAAATTCAATCCTGATGATTTGTTCCACGGAATTTAGCTACATTATTCCTACAATCTCTGGCAGATTAGGAATTTCTGTCACAGCAGCCTTCAAAGGTCCCAGTCAAAACAAGACTGAGCAGTGGGAAAGTAGTCACTTGCATGTTTCTTCTGATCATCTGCTTAAAAAAATTAATTTAAAAAACCCTGTAGATGACAAGAGAAGTCCTAGAGATCCTTATTCTGGGAGTGAGATTGAAAAACAGAGGGATATAGTCTGACAGATAATTTCTTAAGACTGCGTTGGACAATAGCTTTGTAATGTGCATTGGATAGGATGCTGCAACAGATTTTTCTTAAAATGGTTTTTTACACTGTCCTTACCAAATTGCACCTGTTGGTTTTATCACTAATACTGACCTTGCCATAGACAAAGCCAAAAAGGTTGTAGCTACTGAGAGCAAATTAATAGAAGCTTATATGCCTGAATAGAGATTTTTTTTTCCTCCAGTTATCACCATCAACAAAAATTTAGGACATTATTTTCACTGTCATGAAATACACAGGACTCTGTGTGCAATACAGTTTCTAAGCTTGTTAGTCTTCAGTTTTTTAGCATAACTAAATCCAGTTTTATTACTACAGGAAAAAATAATTTAAGTTGTTATTAGTAGCAGAAAGTAATTTTAAATTTAAAATCTGTGGAACTGGACTCAGTGACCCTTATAGTTGCTTTCCAACTTGCGATATTCAATGATTCCATGATTTTAATTTTCTAATTACCTTCATTTCAATGGAGATCAAATGACTGGTTGACAAAATTTCAAATGTTTTTATTGTTTTAGATATTTCCATTTGTAACAAATAATGATGGGCACAATGTTGAGCTCACAGACAACAATGTCCTCTGAACTGACTGTTAGCACTCAAGTGTCATTCTGGGTAATTCTCTGAAAATGTCCATTCAGTGCTCTGCAGCAACCAAATAAGCAAATAAAACTTTGAGAATACTAGGACATGAACATGAAAATGGAGAACATGTTTATAAGTCTTTGGCAAGGTCCCATTTTTATTGTAGAGTGGTTCTGGTTCTATACTCTTCCTTTAAAATAGATAGCAGAACAGAAAATGACATAAAATGCACTAAAGGTGATGAGAGATAGTTATCCCTATGAGATAACTAGGTAAAGTGGGCCATTTTAGAAAGAATGCAGTAGGATGAACATTATTATAAAGGTTGATAAAATTAATACATGGAGAATACAACAAAAGCATGATTATACATTACATTAGCATTACAGCAGCTCTACCAAAACTGAAATATTCTTCTGTTCTTTTATTCCTAAAGTTCTAATAGTTCTCTCTTTCCCAGCTTTCCATGTCACATACACTGGTATATGTCATCTGTCTATCAGATCTCTCCCATGGTTGCAATGACCGTATGTGAATGCTTGTTTGAGAGGGGTTTTTTTCATGACAAGTCAAAGGCCCCAAGTCAACATGATTTTTGATCATTCAGTCACCTTTAAAAGGTAGCTGTACTAACAAAAAATGATGTACTAATAAGGTTAAGTAGTGCCATCTAAATTTCTAAACTGAACTGTTATTGCTTCTTTAAATCCTGGTTACTTGTCATGCAACTACACCAGACTTTTCCTAGATTTATTTTCCATTGGAAAAATCTGTCTACAGACATCCTGACAGATGGAACCAAAGTTTGAAGCTAATCTCTGGTTCTCCTGTATGCAAAGGTCACTTTTTGTGACCTTTTATTGTTCTACTTGGCAACATGCAATAGTGTAACATCCACCATCATTATTTAATTGTTGGTGTAGATGATGGGATCTGTCTTAAAGGGGACCTGTAATTAAAAAGACTACTGCATGAAATTCAACCTTACGAAACTGTTTTAATCAATTTAATTATAATACATAAAAGGAATTTACTTGCTGAGATGATAGAGTTACAGCCTTTTTATCCAGGATTTTAAACATTCTCTTAGGCCATAAAATGTATGCTTCCCAAGTGTTCTGGCTCATTTTCAAAAAAAGCAGCCTATCCTTAACAGGGCAAACCAGCAATGGCAGCTGCCTCACACTGGTGAAACAATAGCATTCATCCGAAACATGACTAAGTAGAGAAGAGATTCTAAAGAACAGTGATGTAACCAAACTGCAACTAAAAAATAAGAGCAAATTGCTCAGTTTTTCCTTACCTGAGTTTCTCAGTCGTAACTAGCTTTGGAGCACCACTTCAGCACTGCAGTATCTTAAGACAGTGTACATTAAATGATATAATGAACACCTAGCATGTTCGTTTTTTTAATCTCCTTCTCAGAATAAAAATAGTATGTGCATTATCTTGTAATTTTCTATGTTTAGGTTTAGTATCTTGTGCTACTAAATTTTAAACATTAAGAGGCAGAAACCTTACTCTTATCTCCTCTCCAACCAACAGTTTTGACTCCTTTTCACCACTGCCCCTGCCCAACACAGACTGGGCTGTACACAGGACCTGGAGATTTATACCTTTACAGGAGTAAAACTAAAGGTCAAGAATCAGGGATTTACATCAGAGGTAATGCTTTTTGGATGTTCAAAGATCACTATTCCATATGTTATAGTTTGTTGCTGAGGCATTGCAGCAGTGGCTTACCAAGCCGCTGGTGTAACTCTGGGAAGGAAGGGAAGAGAGAGCTGGCAGTGGCCCTCAAGGGCACAGTTAGTGTTTCTATTCTTCCAGTAATGGACTGGTTGCATGCTGCTCTCCACAAGAGGCACCTGCTCTCCAGACCCAGACACAAGATGTGAGGCTACCTGCAGAGTGTCTATGAGGAGTTAAAAGGAAATATCTTTGCATATATTTTCTAATTTTTGGATCTTCCTCTTGCTACTTGAGCAGAGTCAAAAGCAGAGCAAACCATTTCTCTGTCTCTGTTGTGCGTTACTCTAAGACTGTCTTTGTTGGGAGGGTGTTGATGCAAGTCCCATGAATATATTAAATCATAACACAAATAATATCACTGTAGCCCAATCACAAAAGCCAAGAAAAATGTTCTGCTAAAGCATTAGTTTTAAATCAGTTTGCCTTACAGAGGAAATGTCATCCAGGATTCACAAGTGTTGCCTGAATTACCATGGTTTTCTCTTTTCTTTGCTCTCCATTCTTGATAATACAACCTATATAATTGAAAATAGAACAAAAAAAAGGAATGCTGGGGACCTCAAAGCTGTTATTAGCGATGCTCAAAGAGGCAGATGTTATTTCTTTTCAAGCCAGGAAGCACAAACTGCTGAAAGAGACCCCAACGGGGAGGGCGTTGTCTGTTGGGCGTGGGAGATCCCAGAACATGTGAATAAGCCATAAGTAGTTCCTTTGTCTCCAGCAGACAGTGGGAGGAGGTGAGCACACAGTTTTCTCTCACATTGTGCCCCAACACCATGTGACCTCTCAGAGGCAGTAGATGGTAACTCCCCAAGTTCCTATAATCAGCTTTTGGAGTCCTGGCTAGAGAACCAAAAGGGATCTGTGAGTTAGTGCTTTATTCTTCATTTAATGCTGGAAACGTAGACACAGGACAGTGGAAAAGCCTTCCTGGAATACCATTTTGGATCTTGCTACCATGGGCAATTACACCAACTAATCTCTCTCAGAAATTATAAAATATCTAATTTAAAGTTTCTAAAGGTTCTCTCTCCTACTGCTCTGTCTGGAAAACTTCAAACTTCAGCACGTAAATACATTGTAAAATAGCCTCACGTTAAAAAATAGTGATCAATAAACCAGAAAATACCTAGCTAAAACATCTCTGACTACATTTTTCTGCTGAAAAGCCTATTTTTTAATATTTTCTTGAATGGTGTTTTGTACATCGCTGGCCATTGCCATAGCCTTCTTCCCTAGCTGTTGTAGTTTGATTTTATTTTAAGGGCATGGGTGGTCACATCAAGAAGTAAAATACAAACAAGTTCCCTTTGCATACACGTTGCTTTGTATGAGGTCACTAACATCCTTCTTCCTGTAATGGAATTATCTCATCTCACATTGCTTTCTGTCCCAAATAGTGATCCTTCTGTGTGATGAGTCACCACTACTCTCTCCACTGATGGTGTGTTCCATTTTCATAATGGTCCTTGAGACCTCCCCAGAACTGTTCAAAATGCCTGTTAATTCCAAATAGGGGGAGATAGATTTTTGAAGGTACAAGATTCTAATGCAAAGTATCATCTGCAATTCAAGTCTTATTGGAGGCATACATGCTATGATTTAATTGGTAGCTCTGCTGTTTGATTCTGTATGTGTATAGAGACAGATTTTTAAAATCTTTGCTTCTTACTATACATGAATGTCATTAACATGCACTTCATTTCACCCCAAGGAGTCATTTAAACCTCTTGGGTGAATTTACATTTATGTATGTTTTGTGTGAAACACATACTATTTATCCAGGTCATCATGAGAGTTCTGGAGGAACCAGAAAACTGTAAATGTGTATGTAAGGTAAGTTGACACAGAAATAGGAGGGGAGAGGCAGGATAGAAAGGACAACCTAAAAGTTAGGTTTTCTCTGTTTTCTCTGTGTCTTCTCTGTCCTGGAAATCATCCACTAAGTGCACCTTGATTGTTTTCAAATAGTTTTCTCAGTTCCTACATAGCTCTTGCAGTGGATATTCACTCTAAAATATTTTGACCCTTCTCCATGCCAAATCACTGATTTCCAAAAGTTGCCATTTACACTGTTCCATCCCCCATGATCTGCTCAACAGTCCAAAATAAAAGCTAGGAATCATCATTACTTTCAGCTCGTTGCTTCACATAAACCTCTCCAATCTGGATAGAAGCTATATAAGGATATTGAAGGAAGAACTACAAGAATATATGTAAATCAGCCAAAGATGTGTTAGAATGATGCACAAAAAACAGACCAAATAATGACGTGTTTGGATGGGTTTAATACTTTCCAAAAAGAAAACAATTTGGTAAAAAATATAGCAAAGATGAAGCATACTTAATCTATGCTGACTAAGCAATAAAATACATTTGCTGCATTGAAAAGTTTGGGAAAATTCCCTTTTACCTTCAACCCAAAAATAACTTTTAGATTTTTTAACTTTGGGATTATCAAACCCAGAATATTCCTTAATTCCTTGTCTGTACATTGAACAGATTCCTACTGGGAGATACATCTTCTTCCCAGAATAGAAAGAATAAAAAGCTTGAAAAAATTTACACCATATCACAGAAGAATCAAGATTCAACAGTGCAGCAAAAACTTCTTGGGATATCTCAGTGAGTTTCTAGTCATCAGGTAGAAATAAATGCAAACCCAGTATCTGAAGCCTGTTTCTATGTTTTTCAGGCCTCATGTTTTGGAACGGAGCCCTGCTCCTGCCCGAGGCACACAATACTGAGACCTTATTTCCTCTGCAGCCGCTGGTGGAAGGTGAGAGGAGCACGGCTCCAAGTGACAGCTTCTGCCATGGCCAGCTCCTGCCAGCCCCTGGCCCTGGCTGCATGCACAGGTCACCCCTGGGCTGCTAGAGGAGGCTCACACAGCTGAGCTGAGAGATGAGCCTGGGCACAAAGGAGACACTGTGGAACTTGAAACCTTCTGCAGGAAGTCTTAGGTTCACTGGTTCCCTTTGTATTTCCTTCCTATTCCCTTCATACTGTTCTTAACAATTTAAATTCTCTGCAGAGAGCATTTGCTCTTAATTGCTAACAAATACATGAGTGCCGGTGATCTTCCCAGGTGAGACCACATTTTCATGTCCAAGTTATGATGCCATGAGAATGTAACTTTAGAGAGAATTCTGACAGGTGTCTTTAAAGTCTGTAACACTGACACTATAATTTCAGGTGTTATTTATTAATTTTTATTAAAACATCATAAATATTACTGAAGGCACAGGTTATTTTTTTAAGCAAAATACTGTTTTGAAATCTGTCTCAAATGTCAAACAGAATGCATTTTGCATTAGTTCTGTATAAATTTTTATTGAATTCAAACTTTTAAATAAATCTTCCTATATCTAATGCCTCTTATGCACAAAAACCCATTATCTGATTATAAGAAGAACCTCAGAACTCACCATCTTCAAATTTAATGGACTCCTGATGATTTCTTCCCTACCTAGACTGTTTTTAAAGAATTTTACTGTATTTTATACATTACAAATGGATTCCATTCTTGGCTTAGCAATTCACCTAATGGACAATGGATACAAAAAAGCTCTAGCTCCAGGGACATTAAATTGGTTCTAAACTCTGAAAATTACAGCTTTTACAAAAAGAAGAAAATACTAAAAACATATCTAATGCAACACTGCATCTCATTTTCTGCTACCTTCACAATCTGTCTAAAAGCTTCTAAATTTCTTAATGACATGATATGTTAAAATTGCATTCCTTTATATTTAGATCTCTAAAACATTTTTTCTTCTTCACAACCTGAAGGAGTTCCACCAGCAAATGGAAAATAACGTTCTTGGCATTCCAACAGTTGGGAACACGGAAAGCACTGCACTGTACAAGAAAAATGCTGCATTTTATATCTGACCATGGTCAAAGATGAGTACTTCAGAGAAAAGCAGACAGTCTCTGGTAATGAACCTGGTTGTACATCTCACTTTGGGTAAGCAATGGTGCCTAACGATAGGTCACATATGACACACAACTACGCCTCAGAGGAAACTCCACTCTAAAGACCTCGAAAGCCTTTATTCTGAATCACAGTTCCTACCCTTGGATCCTCTGCTTTAGGAGTATTGCAGCCAGCAATACTACAGAATTTAGAGAGATGGTAATACCATCTCTCTAAGCACTGCTCTCTTTCCCACCTCTTAACAATGATGTAGAGTCTACTCTTTGACCTTACACAGCTTGCCAGGAACAGCAAGCCATAGAGAGAAATGAAAAAGAGCTCTTATTTTTCTATTATTTTGTATTGCTGTAGAAAAAGGACACACTGAAAATTGGAATCCTTTGAAATTATGAAAAAAATAGTTATTCAGTTGTCTACCACAAAGGAGTTTTTCAGCTTAACAGGATGTTTATTTTAAATTATTGTCTATTTTGGGTATATATACATGATATACATTGATACAGATACATAGATACATATTCACTTCTTATTCACTTATAATTCCAGTTATACTATCGCTTTTGTTCTAGTAATACCAAAAATAAAAAAAAAAAAAAATAGGGGTAAATGTACAAACTATTCCATGCAATTCATCATGGCATTCATCATTCATATATCTTCGCTCATACAGTAAGAGCTTCACATTACAGTCTCGGAAACACACTGGTTGGGCAGTATCTAGAATTTTTTTCAGTTCAGACTTCTTCTCAGAACAATGTCAGCACTGAATTTAAAAGAGATGGGTTAGGCCTTTGTCTAGTCACATCTCTCAAAACTCCAAGGACAAGAAGGTCCTTGCACAACCTACTTCAGTGTCTAGTTAATTCCATAAATCCACTTAGAACCGGAAAGTCTTAATATTTCCCTAGGTCAAGACTGGTGTAGATCCAGGCATGTCAGTTGACTTTCCTCTGGTTTTTCTGCTATGTTTTTGTAAAATCAGATTGCCAAACACTGTTTTCTCAGTTAGTAATATGGAAACCTAAGCACAGTAACAGTAAGAGAATTGTTATCAAACCTTGCTGCCAGAAACTGAAGCAAGCTTTCCCGAAATATTTCTGTCCCAAACAGTTTATGAAAATACAAGTTTAAGCCTTTTTTTTCTGATATACACACTCAGGCATTCAGGTTTATATTGGGTTCAACAACACCCATGTTCAACTTTCAGCTTTGCAGTTTGTGGCTATAAATTGCAGTTATCAGGCTGTTTCCTTAGCAGAGAGAAAATTTTTCAAAGAAACTATCACCCCCCAACTTTCCACAGAAGATAATTAGTGCGGCAAAATAAATAATATACATGAGCTAAAAGTATACATGGTAGGAAGAACAACATGCTGAGACACCTCCTAAAAACATTTAGTCTAAACTGGACACTCCATTGCTACTACTTTTCTCTCCAAAGAGACTGAAAGGAAAAAGGAGAAAGAATTGTAAAGAACTGAATATAGGTACAAGAGTTGGACACACAGCTTACCATTGGAGCACTGAAAATTAGTCTGGAGTACATGGAGAAAGGTGGAAAGGGAGAAGGAGAGGAAGACAAGAAAAGACAGAAAAAGGATAAAGAAGGGAGAAGCAAAGGAAGGAAGGAAGGAAGGAGGAGGGAGAAATACAGAAAGAGAAAGAGAGCAAGTGAAAAGAACTCAGAAGGAAGATTTTCTTTTGTCTTAAAATTTTGATAAGATGTATCCTCTGCCTCTCCCTTCTTTTTACTTTCTGGTTTCATATGATCTATACCAACTCTGATAGTCTCCAAACTTTCAGTCATAAATGTTTTTAGTTTTTAATTTCATGAGGTCCTTTTCATTGACTTCTTTACTACTGACCCGTTATTTTAGTAGATTTGGAAGGATCATTTACACTGACCTCTACTGCCTTACTGATTTCTCTCTTTGCTCCCATATTACCCAAGCAATTGAATTTCAGTCCCAATTGTAGTTATTGGATACATAAAATAATTTCATTTGTATTGCTATTATTCCTAGATGAATTGTCTTTTTTAGTGTATGTCTTTCCCAGCTCATAGTTTAATCCTTTTTAATATTCATTAAAGTAGTCTGTTTCTTTTTGATTATGGCAGACTACTCTTTTATCATAGATTTCTCTGTCCTCCAAAGACTCCCTTGCTTCTTGAAAACTCAAATTTCGCTTATCTGAGCAACCTTTCTAAGCATGCACAGATACTTTAGGTTTCACCTGAAGGGCCTATGCTAGATGTCAACACCTCTACCACCAGCATTGGGTCTACCAAGGCAGGTGAACTTTGAGCTGCTTTGCAGGGAAAGGTAAATTAACTCTTGGTTTGTCTGTTTTGTTAGTTTCCCTTAGAATTTTACACTCTCAGTGTTGGGTCCCACTGCAGGATTCAAGAACCTACAAAACAACCTCTTCCAGATTTTCCCTGATGGCAGGTTTGCAATAACAGTGCTTTGCCTTGCACAGAGAGAAAGCAGCTCTCACGAGTTCTGCGGCAAGCTTTCTTTTTAGAAATCATTGAAATATAGAATGGCTTTGGTTGGAAGGGACATAAAGACCATCTTTTCCCAACCCCTCTGACATGGGCAGGGATGCAACTCACTAGAGTAGGTTGCTCATCCAACCTGGACTTGAACACATCCAGGGATGGGACATCCACAACTTCCCTGGGCAACCTGTTCCAGTGCCTCACCATCCTCACAGTAAAGAATTCCTTCGTAAAATCTAACCTAACCTGCTCTAAATCAAACAATATCAAATAATTATTTGATTTGCATTTCCCCAGCTTCACAAATATAGACACAACAGGTATTAATAGCAATAAATTTCTCATGGATTTATAGCTCCTAAGATTTTTGTTCAATATCACCTACAGTCAGTGAACTTTTGCCCCACATAATGGGACAATGTAAGATGGTCTCTTTTCAAATATACAAAGTTCAAATAATGAGATGTCTATTTTCAATTATTGTTTTGATAAAGAAAAGTAGCTTATATTGGACACTGTTTAAATCAAATTTACAATATACCATTAGGGAAATAAAATTGTGCAAAAAGTACAGATATTTTAATATTATGAAGAATGTAGCTAAATTATGGAATTAATCAAAATCTAGTAACAATTTGAGGGATATATAGCAATTTTCTCTGTGTAGATTGTCATTTCCTGAATCATGTTTTCAGCTATTTCATTGTAACTATTGGTCCCAATTTGAAAGTTTCTTTTATTTTCAGTTCCATTAGAAGTCTTAGAAGTATTACCTGTTTTAACTGTTGGAAATCTCCTATACCAACCATCAGAATCACAGGAACTTTGTAAGCTTGCACTTTGTAGATTATATTTTACTCATACTGTATCTGGATCCTGACTAGGAAACCAATTTTCTTGAACCTTATCCATCTGTCTTGCTGTCTCTTCATAGTAAAACTGTAGTGTTTTGGAAGATTCAATGTTTAGCAGATGAAGAGTAACTTATAAAGATTAGCTAAGAAATGAAATAGTTCTAAGTCTTGCCAAGATTAAAGAATTCTATGGATAGAAAAAAAAGCTGCATTCTTTTCAGCAAAATTGCACATTTCAGGACATACTTGGATTGATTCTCTGGACTTAGATCAAGTTTGTACTTTGTTAATTTGTTTCTTTTTTCTTTTTTCCTTTTTTTTAATTAGACAAAGGTCTGATCACATCATGGCAAACTTTCTAGACAGAAAAAACTCAGAATATAAAGCAAGCAGGATGAAGGAAAAATTGTTGCAGGTTAGACAATATAATCTGTAGGTGACAGCACAGCAGAGAACTACAAGTTAGGTCTTCTACATCAAGGTTCTTGTCTTTCAGATGATCTTGAAGCAACTAATACCTCATACATTTTCAAATACATGCATGTATTTTACATTTGAGGTTATGTTTTTTGTATACAGTAATTAAATGATCACATAAATCAGTATCCCCTTTTAAATTCCTCTCAAACCAAGCATAGGAAAATATATTACTCTTCGGGATATGTGTTGTTACTGACACAATTTCTGAGTCAAGATTTTAAAGAATTTCAGCAGAAAAATGGATATTAAAATGACATTTAACGCAATCTATCTGCCTGAAAAGTGTGTTGCATATTTTTAAAGATGATCACTAACAAAATACTTGGAAATTTTTAGATGGGGCTTGGCTAAAGTAGAGCAAGGTATTTGACTAATAGTCCAGTTTAAACAGTTAAAAATAAAGAGTAAAGTGCAAATAGGTAAATCAAAACACTTTCATAAATTAGTGACCATTCTGACAAAGGTTAAATACAGTATTCAACAGAAAACTGAAGACTTACGGCTCAAAAGGTCCTATTGCAAAAGATATTTGAAAAAAATACATCAAATGTGTTTTACTAATATTTACTTGAACACATGAAACTGTGCATGATATTGCTATGCATTTGCACTTATGTTAATTTGTTTTGGAAAGCACACTGTGGACTCTGCAAGGGAGACTTTTTTGTTTTATTTATTTTTTGAAGGTGGGGAGTCAAACCTTCAGAGCAGAGAAGAAACTGATAATGATCATTTCCACTGTGTGAAAATATACTGAGGTTCACTATCATTATCTTATTCCCACTTTTAAAGAGGGGTCAATGCACTAGCATGAGAAAATGTTCAGATCTAAGTTCTTAGGAGGCTGGGAACTGGGAAATCTCAGTGGCTGTATTTGTTTCATGAGCAGCCACAAGAATATTGCAAATTGCAGACCTACATATTTTTTTCCTTTCAAATACAAGATATTTCTACAATTAACATCACATAAAAGAAATAAGGAATCATTCCAGATCAGTTTTAGTGTCTTAAGTGTTTTGCTTGTCCCTTTCCTGTGCTGGAGGAGGTAACGCTTTGGCAAATGCAATGCACATCAGAACACAATGCAGTAAAAAGACAGAAAAGCCTACTCTAAACATAAAGTGATGAAAGTTTATTTTAGAGCAGACTTCTGGATATCATTCTGGCCAGGTCTAAAATGTGTCATGGAATAGGTGTAGCTAATTTCACAGACAGATTGTGTTCAAGAAGTGGATTAGAATGTTCCTGAAATGTCCATCCAAAAATGTAGTGCCGAGAAAAATGTGAAGAAACCATACAGAATCTGTGTCAATACTTAAATATATGTATTGGACCATGTGTAACTTGGTGTCATTATTTACTAGTGAAGTGGTTGAGAAAAATCATACTTTTGAAAATCTTCTTTTTTTCTCTACTGTGTGCTTCCGCATTTTCTTTGCTCTCTGTTCTCCCATGTATTTATTCTTGTTACATGATTCTAAAATTGTATGGTTTGCCAGCTCTGGCTGCTGTGGAACAGAACTGATGGCTGCCTTGCTGACATTCATCCTATGGCAAGGAGTCACTTTTAAGCAGGAGAGACAGCACCCAAATGCACATCAGATATCAAACATCAGAGACAGGAATAACAGAGACTCAACCATTACTTAATCCCTCTAAACTAGCATCTGGTTTTGAATCCTTAGTTACTCAGCACACTATGCGTGTGCTTGTAAATAAATGTCAACTTAGGCTACAAAAGCATCTGACAACTGCAGAGGAGCCTTTTTGAAGCCTCCTGTATATTCTTTTTTCCCCATGTTAAGTGGTAGAACAAGGCTGAGTGCTTCTTTTGTGTTTCCTGTTCATTAACAAAATGTACAAATATGTATTCACGCCTAGAACAGTATGATAGTTTAGGACCTTCCCTCTATTTGGGGAGTACAGCATCATCAGGCAGTCAAAGTTTCAGATGAGTGGACAGTAAGGACTTAAGACAGAAATAACATGAGCTAAAGAAGGAATGGTATTTCTCAAAGCACACAGACTTGCTTAAAAAGACAAGATGCAAGACTTTAGAAGGAAAAAGCAGTCATTGATTTAGGATATTTTCCTTTTAAATAATTGAAATAGAAAAACGTGTTCATGTCTGGGATAAAGGCCCACTTGAAAATGAACAGTCAACACAGAAAGAGTGGGTTTTCTAAGTATCTCACCTTGTCTTGTTTCCATTCCATTAGAGAAAAGGATGAAAGAAAACTGGCAGTGTGTTTTGGTTCAAAGGAAACAGCCAAGTGAATTTCACAGTTACCATTATTTCAATCAGTTTTCAGGCAAATGATCATGGTAAGCAGTGCATCAACAAACTAGTAGAAACAAAATATGTCCCAGAAAATCCTAAGTGTTTTTACTTAATGAAAAAGTCTCAGGTAATTTGTATTTGTACCTTCTGCAGCAATCTGAAGAAACTGTCATTATTAAAAAACTGAGTTTCCTTCAATCCACAGAATCCATGCATTTTTGTACTTCTGAACAGATTTCATAAAAATGCAAGTGGGATACTCCCAGCAGAGCATGTGTTTCTGCCAAAGATGGAGTCAGAGTTATGCAAATCTACCCATGCAACAAATACAGAAAGGTTTGTGACTGGCAAATGATGAAAAAGGCCATATAATGCTTAGAAGAGCCAATGTTACAGCTTACAGACTCCGGGATGTTTTCCTCACACTTTACACCTAGGCACACAGTAGCAGATTCCTTGTCTATTGACCAGAGGTTGCCAGTAAATCATATTTTACCAAATGCATCCTGAGGACTTGGCTGTGACATACAGAGCATAGCCAAGTTACAAGGAATATGATGGAATGGTGAAAAAATCTTTCCTCTTTTTCCTCTGGTTGCTCAGCTTTTGGAGAGCTTGTGTTTCTTATTGGACTTATGACCCTGACATCTGTTTCAGCTTTTACTCAATCTTTTCTTTTCTGTACTACAATTCATCAAGGAGCAACTCATCCTCTTCCCCATAATGTCCATGTTACATCTCAGAATTTCCTGCTAATTTATTCAGTCAGGCCTTGTAACCTTTCTTCACTTCTCTTCCCTTATTCCCTTTAATATTTTCATTTTACATTTTATGTGGAGCATCTTACAGCTGCTCCAGCCCATCTTTTTTGTCTCTCAGTCACATATGCATCTTTAAAGTACAGAGGCAGATTTCAAGCAAAAAGGTCTTTGTCCTCTCCTTCAAGCTTTGAATCAAGCACATTCAGCTCAAATTTTTCATGACAGTTCTCTCACAGTGACAGCTCATAAAGAGGCACCAGAGTAGGAATAATTTGTACTTCTACAGAGCTAAGTGTTCAGACAAATCACAGATCTTCTGGGTGGACCCACTGATGACACATTTGAAGGGTACTGTCGCAGAAAAGACAGAGGCATAATAGTAGGAGTTGGTATGCATCACAAGGATGGATGAGTCCTAAGAAAAAGATTACTTATAGGAAAGAAATACCTGAAATTTAAAAATGATAGAGCTCAAAACAAATCAAATCCCATGCATCATTAATTTTTCAGTATTTGTGCTTAAATGCTCTCGTTCATGATTTCACAGGTGAATCTGGGAATTCCAAGAATGTGTTTGACCACTGCACTGAGAAGATGGTGTTATGCTTCTTTTACAACCTGCCATACATCAGGGCCTCTGCCAACGCAAAACCACACATCCTTTTATTGTTCTGACTATTTCAACCACTGCTGAACCACTGTTCCTGTTATCTTCCTACTGAGTGGCAGCCCCATGCAGGTGAGATGGCCACCTGAGTGCAGTGACAGGGAAAGCTCTGCTTTCATTGGACTCCTGGGCAGTACATGTCTCTAGTGAAACAGTGTAGGTATACCCACTGCTGCTGGGCTGCAGAAGGCTCCTCGAGAAGGCCTCAGATCCCAAAGGTTACCTAAAATCTAAAGGATCATTTAAAATGTAAAATCTGAATTTTTTTTTTTTTTTATATTAAGTTGTGAGCATTCCTACTGGGTGTATTTGGTTACAGATATTTAAAATAACTTCAGAGGAGAGTTATGTCCAGATTTGTAGCAAATCCACTTAAAAAATAGAATGAGAGTGGTTTCAAAACTTTTCTGTTGAGGTCAAAATTTTATTATCTATATTCAAATTTATCATGAAGTAATACAGATAATCTTGTGGCTATTCACATTTACTCATTATTCTTCTAGTTATGGGAAGAAAAAAAACCTCCCAGAAGAATCATATTATTGATAAGATAATTCAGTTTGAGACAAACAACCAATTTAGAGAATGGAAATAATCGTTTTGTCAAAAAAAATGTTGAAACCATACATCATTTTAACACTTTTTATATCTTGAACCCGCTATTTTCTCACTTTATAGGTCATTCATAAAACACAGATTTTATCAGCCTGAGTTATATCATTATTCCACAGTTTTCCTTCATAACATCAATTTCAAATTACGTTGAATTTTGCTTTGTTTTTTTTTCACTGCCAATAAGTTTTTCCTAAAAGAAATCTCTACAGTTTTTTTCTAAAATTATTAGTTGGTACAATAATATTGGGTAAGTCAAAAATCATATCAAATCATGAGTCTTCATTCAGGTCAGATTAACATTAAAAACCAAATCTCCTATATTGCTTCTTTTCTCTGCATTCTCTTTCATCTCAAATGTAACATGACAATAAATTCCACAAAATGGATATTCATGTAAAAAATTTTACGTTGATTTGACTTGTTGACTTGGCAACAATTATGCTAATATTGTGACATTGCCATATTTTTAAGTAAAATTATTTGTATGTATCTTTATTCAATTCCATCCCTCATATATTCAATTACACATTTTTAATTTTGTTTTTTTCTGCTTAGTTATTTACCTCACCCCTCACTGCACATAACAAAGACAATTCCATAGAGTTTTCCTAGGTGATGACACTTAAGGTCGCATTACTCGGCTATTGCAGTTAACTTAGAACATAAATAAGCAGGAGGAGGGGGTCTGGGGTGGTTTTGTTAATTTTCCTCTGGACGGTGAGGTCGTTTTCTTCTGTGCTCCACTCACTGAAATCACGCAGTTATTTTTTTCTAGTGATAGTCCTAGTGGTGTGCCCTTACCCTGCAGTTCTGCTCCCCATGGCACTCAACTGGCTAATCAATTGGCGTAGGTGGCAATACCTTCACACCAGTTGTGGTCAGCATGGCTATATACCCAGAACTGAGAGACCATCAGCATATAATCTCTCAAGACTTTCTGAAAAACCGCTTTCTTCTGCTTTGTCTTGTTCAAATAGCTAATTGGGCATCTGGTTCAAAGGTCAGCAGCCTACAGGTCATTTCACCTTTTCGAATGCACCTGTCACTACATTTCAGAGACATCTAGATTACTATTATAAACTCTTTTTATACGGAGGAACTAGGTATCCCTAACCTGCGTACCGAACTTATATATGCAGAAAAGCTTTTAAACAGCACTCTGCAGCATAGTAGTAGCTCTGGAATTTATTATCAACTAAAAATACATCTTTGTAACCTGTGTCTGACATATTTGTCTCTACAATTTTCTCTTCCAACAAAGCGTATCACTCTAGTGCCAACATTTTAGTTCTGCAACAGACTCTAGTACTGTAGCCTTTGCTTGATGAAGAGGAAGAAATAAGGTAAAATGATTTGCAGAGAAAGAGAGAGAATGAAAGGCCTCACCTCTTTCCTTACTGCACATGGAAAACCCTCCTTTCGTTATATGTGCACAGCTTTTACAAGTTCCTTGGCTGTGCTGAACTCTCTTTCCACGAGGGTTTAGATTGCAATAACCATGGATACACTTTGAAAGTGATAGTTTTAAAAAATTGTAGCTACACTTCATCCCAAGATCTGGGGATATTTTAAATAACAAAGATTTAACGGATCAGTTTACATGGCAAGCAATGCAAGAGGAAAATCCAGCATTTTTCTGACTGTTTTTGCATACTTTTGCTCTTATTTCAGACAAATAAAAGTCAACACAAGAGCAAACCACCTTACTACAGTAGGTATTTAAGAATATTTCATCTTCTCAGAGCATTTTTTTTAAAGACAGCACTGAAACTGAAAGATCAACTCCTTATGAAGTAAGTCAACTGGAGCACAGAGAGCAAGGTTTCAGCAGTGTTAAAGTATTCCCAAGGGATTCAGGAACAATCTGTATCAGCAGTAAGTGTTTAATAAGAGATTAATACTCTGACATGAACGTGTCTTATAGTCATCTGACATGTTTTATGAGAGACTTTTTTTATTTCCTTCTATGGACATAATAGCATTTTGCTTATTTTTTGAGACAGGACATCTGGGAGAAGCTAAAATAAATTCATTTTATGGGGAAGAAAATAAGAACAAACTAATGTACTGTAATGTCTGGACTACAGGTTACAAACACCACAGGATCTAGAGAGCGCTCATTTTCCCTCACAATTAATGTTAACCAGCTGAATCTACCCTTCCATGTTTTCATCTCATTCAAGCTTATAAAGTCAGAAGATTATCAGAATATGATGAGACAAAGACTGAGCTGCCACTATGTAATAGTGAAATATTTTCATGTGTGTGCATCTTATGCTTGAGGAAAACCAATCTCCAAACAAACAGAAAACACTTCTCTGGAGTTCCTACATGTTTCCTTTTGAGTGTAACCCTCCCACAAAAACTCTTCTGTGATTCAGACTATATGTTAGAAATTAATTTTTTGCTGTTTGCATGAGAATCTGTGCATTGCACCCATCTATGTGAGTCTGTGGCTTTCACAATAATTTATCTTACGTATCTATTTGTATACATACATATATTTCCCTTTATAGGGGAAAGAAGTTTCCCACATGACAGCTGTAAAACATACACAACAATAAAAACACAGCATATCAGCAGTAAGAGAAAGGCTGCAATAATGTTTGTCCACTAGTACATTATAGACTTGTAACAATTAGCAACTGCATCCAGAGTCATCACAATTTTTTTGTGCTGGGAAGAAAGGATTTCTTGTTACTTAACCCTTTTCACTAGCTCCATTCTGCATGTGAAATCAGAAATAAATCTGTATTATGGTTTTCAAAATAATTTACAATGATTGATCCAAATAAAAGAACAAACTGTACTAAAAATAATGAGCAGTTAGAACACACCTCAGAGTTCAATTACTCTACAAGGGTATTCCAGTGCTTTTCAAGCACAACTGAAACAAGTTGAACAATAAAACACCAAAATGTCAATTTTTTTTCCTGGAGATCCTTTCATCAAACAGAAAAATCAGAACAGTATGTCTATTGGAGCCATCACAAGCATATCTGCTAAGCATATGCAAAACAAAAATATGCAATATCCTGTCTTCATGAAGGCACTGCCAGTCTTTGTCATTCAGATCCCTCCTGAGAACAGTGTCCTGCCATTAGAGCACCACTAGACAGTAAACTTTTGTTAATAGTCAGAGTGAGATTTACATGTGACTTCTGGTTATACTGCTGAATGGGATGGTTTCAGCCTCACCTTATTCTGCCCAACTCCTCTGCTGCTTCACTTATGCTTACATTCTTTTCTTCACAAGCTCTTTGCAGCAACGGCTGTCTTTTTAATTATGTGTGCTAACAACACTTGGTTCAATGGAGCAATAAGAAGTACTGCACTACAAAATGATAATAAAATACCCTTTCCTTATGGAAGAAATTAAATAAACAGTTCTGTTCCTTCTGCAATTCCATTAGAGCACAAATAAGCAGAGAATCCTGCATCAAGCATTAGATATAATGCTCAATCTCTTCAACAGAAACAACAAAACCCACAGAGACCACACAGAAGATGAATTTCAGACTCTAATAGGTACAAATGGACTTTAATATGTCTTTCCAGAGATCTTCTGACTAGCAAAAATCACAGGGGAGAAGATTAGACAGATAATAGCAAGTCACAGTCATGCATGTATTTGATACACTTTTAAACTCAACAACAAATCTAAAACAAACAAACAACACATATTCAGAATGTCAAGAACAATTCTTTTTTTTCTTGCATTTGTTGACTACTTAAAAAATCCTATCTATCCTGTTTTTCTTTTCTCTTTGAGGAGAGCTTTTTTAACATCATTCAGAAAACCAGAACTTATAACAAAAACTTATGACATGCAACAGATTAAGACTTGGCCTGGTACAACCTGCTGCCATGAGGAAAAATTACCCAGAAATACATAGTGGAAAAAACCCGTAATATTGTCTAGACAATCAAAACATTGCACAAAAGTTGGCACTCACTACAACATTTATGAATACAAAATATACTGTTCAGAGGGAAGAAAAAAAATTATTTTAAGCCTGATATTTTTTGCAGCCAACTTACTTAAGCAAATCTGAGCAAGCACAGTGTGACTGCCAAAATCAGGAGGGAGAGAGTTATAGACATTCCTGACCAGCACAAATACTTCGGGGCAAGGTAGATTTGCATGAGGCTCTTGGGTGTAAAAGAACACGTAGATGATGATTTCCATCAGTATTAGGGCATAGGTTCTCATTCTGATCCATGATTTCATTCCAGAAATTACATTCTTACAACTTTATTGCTAAAGTACCCTCAGATCATATCCATATTTATCCTATTTTATATTCTACTTGCATCACTTTTCATCAGTTTGGATAGGAAACTTCATTCTCACTTTCCCAAAATAGTGGTGGCAGTCTCTACCATCTGAAAATACTGAGATAGCAGGAGAGAATCACCTTAAATGGTTTCCATCCTAAGTAATATCCTATCTGATGGACATCTGAAAACAGAGAAATAAATTTTTTAACATTTCTCTGAAACGTGAAGCTTTTAACCATCAGAGGCAGTTCTGTTAATTGTGAATGATTAACCTTCCAAGCCATGAAAAGTAACATTTAAAGTGATCGCTAGTGATTCTGTGAAACCTACTAATTGCATAAGTAGCAATTCCTTTGTTAATGCCACTTACTGCAGATAATTGTTGTGGTGCCCAGTGATTTCAATTGTTTAGGAAATGGAAGGACTGTCAGACTGACATGTTTTCCTTTGATGGTAAATGACAAAGTAATGCACAAATAACTATATTAATTTTCCAATTTGCCCTTGTGTTCTGAGTCAACTAGAAAACTTCATGATGAAGCTACTGTTTAATACATTTATTCTGGATGACTTGCTGTGAATTCAAAAGCAGAAAGCTGAATTAAACAAAATTTTTATGCAGCAATCAACAACAAATGAAATAAAATAAACATTCCCTACTTTTTATATAGAAACTGCATAAAGTAGTGACATTAGCCTAAACAAATCACTCCACCTTCCTTGTGAAATAATGTCAGTCTCAATAGCTGAGTTTTTTGTATTCATCAATATTTTTCAGAAAATGCACTTGTGTCTGTGTTGCTTGGCAGTATAAGCTGTATGCAAAAGGGACACAAGATTTTTAAATCAGTACCTGTTCAGTTAAGAAAATTCTAATTCTAAACATTTATATTTCCCGTGTCTTTGTTTAGATTATTCGTCTGAAAGAGCTGAACAAGAAAATTTTTAAAAAAAAATCTGTCTTCAGCTTCTGGTATCCTGGAGTTAATTATCTGTATATCTTGTGGGGACAATAAAACACTATATAAGAAATCATATTGCCAGCAGCAGCAGGAGTGGTTTTAAGAAAAACCACAGTTTCCATAGGGCAGAGAGCAAATGGTTACAGAAGGTGTAAGGCAATGGAAAGCCAGATTCTACTGTGTTTAGGCTGTTCTCCTGGAAGTTAAGAAATGTTAACGGACAGAACAAGGAGCCAATCCTTTGTACTGTAGGTTCCCTATGTAGTGAATGATGTGTTTTCATTTCAGATGACTTTCAGCACTTCCAAACATATGGTCAGGTGTAAAGAACAAGTAAGCCAGTGGAAACTTTCCCACCTATTTGAATAGTCTTCAAATAAACTATTTAGGTACTTATTTCCAGGAAATGACTGTCAAGAACAATAAAGGGAAAAAAAAAGAAAACACAGAGTAAGAGAAGAAAGATGTAGATTTTGGTGTAGAGCAAGCCTGTATCTCTCCCTGCCCTAAAAGGAACAAATAAAAAAAAATTCAGACTCTTTTTTAAAATATTAAAATACTTGCTTAGTAATATTAGTAAATTCCAGAAGTATTTGTGAAGTTTTTATGTCAGTCAAATTAGACACAAATCCAAATCAGCTTCCTATGTGTCTTTCTCCATTTTACAGTGTTGCAAAATCTTTCTTTTACCTCTGACACTTAAAAAGGTTGAAACTTATACTTTCTAGAAGGAGGACTTTGTGCCAGTAAAAATGTGTGTAGCACAGTACAGAGCACACTTTTGTATTTGAGTGCATAAGCACACATATCTATGTATTTCTTTCTCCTCCCTACTAAATGCTATTAAGAGAGAAAAACAGAAAAAGGTTTTATCCAATCTGGCATGCTTCTCTGTGTAACTATGGTCAGCATAAATGTATATAATATAAATCCACAAAGTGAATGTATGTATCCTGAACATACAGACAAAAAACAGTCACTCGGACAAATATAATCTAGTGCTCATAAACAGTGTTTGTTTCCCTATCATATGCAAATGACAGTAGGGAGCACAAAATGCAATACAAGCGCAGCTCGCCGGTTGAGATACACCATTTCTAGCCTGCTAGAAGTATTCTTTCACCTAGCCCATGTAGTGTTAACCTTAATGCATTCTGGTTCCCTCCAGCCTCCTGCAATCTACTGAGAAAAACTTTATTTCAGATTTATACAATGATGAGACTTGCTCTTGCTAGTGTTTATAGGGTACACTGTAAATTCAGGTCATTGTGAATCAGTCAAGGTTTCTCTTTTTTTTCCATTACTCTGAAAGAAATAGGAGCTGCATCATCCAGCAAAGAACACTTGCGAATGGAATTTCACAATCTTGCTAAATGTCTGCTGAAAAATATCTTGCCATCACTCTGAATGTCCCACTGTTCTTCCCTCAGTTTGTATTGCTAGGTATGGTGCCATGTGGTCTGCACTATTCCTTTTGTCAGCTGGGATAAGCTGTTGCAAGTGTATTTCCTCCCAAATTCTTGTGCACCCCCTAGCCACTTGCTGTCACAGTGTTTCAAGACTTTCATAGAAGTCCTTGATGCTGCTCAGCAACAGTTAAAACATCCCTGAGTTTTTTAATGCTGTTTTCAGCGGAAATTGAAAACACAGCCCAATACTAGCTACAGTGAAGAAAAATTAACTGTCCATCCCAGTCAAAACTAGTACCTACCAAAAATCTCAGGAAAAAATAGTGCTTTATATTAATTTATATAATAGTAAGGAATGAAAAATGCAATGACTTGGCATTGGCGCACAAATCAATCTCCAAGTTTGCATAGACAAAAGTCATCTCTAAAGAGACATCTACCATTTCTGCATATTGGGGATTTAACACAAGGAAGGCTATTATTAAGGGAAAAGGAAAGGGTGTTGTTTTGTATGACTATACAACATGCTAATACTGCACTTGAGTTCAAAAACTGTGGTGAAAGTGGGTATCAGATGTGTCTGTTGCACTGATATAACCAGTTAATGCAACATCAAGGTTTTTTGGACAAAACAAAATAAAAAAGAGAAAAAAATTGTAATGAGATTAAATGCAATGCTAAACAATACATCCTCATATGGTCAAAAGTGAATTATTTTAAATTAACCAAATATTCTGGTTTGAAGAATCATTTGATTATTTGATTAGAAAGAGTTGACTAAAGGAGTTACTTGCTCTGGAACCAAAATTAGCTTCAATAATAAGGTCAGTACACAAGAATACTTCTAACAGTTTTTGTTAATGATACAATACAGGAAGATTTTTTCAGTGTGGGAGATGAATGGGTGTTTGCTTGTTCAATACACCCACTTTCAGGTAACCCTGTATATAGGAGTAGCAGAAAACCTACTTTTTAGTATACTCATATGAAATGATACACACTGAAATGGTTTAGAAAACTTTCTGTTTCCTGTATCAACCTACAGAATGTAGATTTGAGAAAAGCAAATGAAAATACTGTTCATATCAAATGAAATGTCAGGATAATACTAGAAAGTGTTTGCTAGAAAAGATTGATAAGATACATCTGAAATTTAAAATACTAGCCATCAGGGAATGCTATTTCACTCTAAGTCTGGAGGTGATGAGAAGACCTTGCTCAGCAAATCAGAAAACTCTCAAACAAGTAAAAACTAGGTGACTACCTTCTGCTGGAATTATCCCTTATGAGTCACCTAGCCAAGACTACAACTATCAGATCAGCTGCTGGAAATAGTACGACAAGGCATCAGTCATGCTCTCCACAAATGCTTCATTCATTCACCCCACGCTCATCCTGTGGGCTGTAATCTCTGACTGGACCAAATCTTGCAGGATTGTCAGCCAGTCCATTTAGCCACAGACACGCAGAAGCTTTGGGAAAAACATGTAAGAGTGAACAAAAGTCACTCAAAATAACTTTTCTATTGCATTATAACAACACATAAAATTGAGTTTGCTTGTTTTCAGTTTCTAGACAGAGACAACAAAAGTGAAGAATAAGGATCCTGTTGAGGTTTACACAGTTGTGTTCCTTCTGTCTGTCGATGCTATCAAAAGAACAGCTTTTTTATCCGTTCCCATAGTTATATCTGACACTCTCTGAAGACTTTACCATCTTCTTTACAATACACCAGATACTTTTTAAACTGAGTAACAGGGTCTTCTTTGATTTCTCACGAGTTCTGACATGCATGTAGGAGGGTGGATTTCACAAGCAAACCAGAGAAGGCTGACATATGAATTGTTAAAGAAAAAGACTTAGATCTCACATATCATTGAAAATCACAATGCAAGCCTTCCTAATATGTTTTCTATTTCACAGCTTACGTGAATTGCTCCCCTTTATTTCCTCTTTTTTGAAGCCTGACACAATAGCAAATACTCAGATGTTTTTCTGCTCTGAAAAATATGTTTTCCCAGCTCCTTCTGATCTTCATAGTTGCCTGCATATACAAATTTGAATTAATAAAATAGTATTAAAAATTGACTTCTTTAATTTTTGCTCTGAATAATTTTTTATTTCTGCTTGTAGGATAGAGTTTCTGAGGGAGAACACAAATGTACTGGGTCTGGCTTGTTAGCAACAGAACTGTTCACAGGGATTCCAGGGTGAAGACAATTCTGTCCCCTGTTACCTCTGTGCATCCCATTAAATGAAGAAAGCATAAAGACAATGGAGTCACTTATGTATCTTCAAACAAATTCAAATTGGAGCTGTTGATTAAAAAAATATACTGTGATTATTATTTTTAAGATTCATTAGAGGAGGTTTATGTTTGAGCATAGATGGAAAGGACAGCTTTAGAAAGGACAAGGAAATATATTTTTATTTACAGCAACATTCTAAACACTAACAGATAATGCACTCAGCTACCTAAAGCATTGCAAGATGAACAGTAAATGTCTACATTACCTTCAATGTGCTTTTTGAAGAGGATTGTCATATATTTTTCAGTTCAATTTGGTGTGCTTTTTCTTTCATTCTGTAATTTGCACAAGGGAGTGTAATGGAGTAAGTTTTTGGGAGGAAAAAAAAAAAAGAAGAAGCTAACCAAGCCAGCTACTCTAAGAAGTCTCAAAACAAGGTCTCAAGAAGACGTTGAATTCTCAAAGGATTGGCTCTGACATCTTCACTAGCTTCAGTTCAAGACTGTTCAGAAATATTCAGAAAGACGTTCAGAAAACTCACAAGATGTATCAGTCTGCTAGAACACCTACTGGAATGAACACTTCTGCAGCTGAAGCCTGAGATTCCTCAATCAGCTAGTAGACTTGTATATAGACCACACAATCTTCTTAATAAGCAAGTATCTTTTTGTTAAATGTGTGCTTTACATCCCCTGGCAGTAATATTCTATTCCAAAATCTCACATCTGCTGTACACATCACTTTCAATAAAAATAATTATGCCTTGAGGCTCCCTTTCTGTGGTGTCAAAAGGGCTTAAAGATTTTACTGCTGGAAGGACTTATGGCCATTAGGGTTGGTGCCATCACATCTTTTCTGTGGATGTTCCACAGGAGTTTCAATCCCATTGTGTAAACATGGAAGTTCCAGTCACTCATGAGAGCTGGGGCTCAGCACAGTGCAAGTATTGCCTAATGTGTGGGGGTTATGAACCCTCCTCTGTGAGGAGCAGATGGTCTGAGAAGACATGAAAGCAAAAATGAAAGCATCCTTGCAATCCATCCCCATTAAAAGGAAGCACACAATTCTGCTTCATGCAATCTTGTCTCTCAGAGCCCTCTTCTAAACCCAGCCAATGACGGTTGTGACCCACTGTATTGATCCACCTGGCTTTGCTGTAACTACATACAGATAACCTATCTTTTGTTTTCTTCCCTTCAGCTCTTCTCGAATACACTTAGAGTTTCTCAGGCAGAACCAATATGTGCAAGGTCACTTATTTCCTTCACGTTTTCCCTCCATGACTGGGAATAGCACCATGTATGTGCTACTTTACCCATTCAATATTTTCAACAGGCTCAGACTTACACCTTATAATGGTGTTCTTAGTTCTTTCACCATTGTCACTGTGTCTGCAGTTGTCTTGTTTATGATTTACATGCCCTCACATGTGCTGTTATTTAAATATAGTTTGAGGTTGTGCATGTGTGTATAACATGTGTATATGAACATATACAGCAGGTGTATATAAGTGTTATCAACATGTAAGGGGATGTATGTATAATATAAAAAGTCTCAGACCAAAACCAAAGCATTTTTTCAAGAAATCATTGTGGCCAAATGAGGTTAGGAAAGCGGCCTTTGTTCTCACTACAGTTACAGGATAGCTGTAACTGTGACTGACTGCAATGCATGACTGAAACAGTCTTTTTTCTTCCTCCAGCTCTCTCTCTATGTGAAGGCCAAGCACTGGAAGAATCATTCTAATTCCTTGCAGACACAGCATTTATGAGATATCCAGTTTTTTTACTGAGCCAGTCAGCACCAATCTGGTCAGTGGCATTCAATGGTGGCATTACACAAGCCAAGATAATTCTTATTTAACTGTCAAATGCAAATCTACTTGAGTATTTTTCTTTTCTTTGTTTCCCAGCCGAGGTGCTGTCTTGCAACGTGTAGTGTAAATAACCACAGCCAAGCATGGGACATTCTCAGTGTCCCCAGACAAGGGACTCAAGAAAGAGTTGTGCTGTTTGAACTGTCCAGCTCTGCCACAGTATTTGCTTCCCATTTAGGGACAGCCTGATCTTCTGAGGAATTTTAGTACTTGCTCGTCTTTCTGATGTGAAAAATTGCCCAGAGAGGTTATGGAGGCTCCTTCCTTGGAGGTATGCAAAAGCCATCTAGAAACAGCTCTAATGTGCTATAGGGAAGCCTTTGTGTGCAGAGAGGTTGAACCCTTACAGCCTTACCCACTCTGTGATTCCAGGATGTGATTTCACATTTCAAAGTCCCAAAAGATAGTTGAGACACAGACACCTTGTTTTCAATTCAGGTATATAGGTAAGTTATTACTTGGGACTCAAGTTTCAAAAAGTGCCGCCACTTTTTTGGTTTGGTTTGATTTGGTTTTGGTTTTTTGTTTGGTTGGGGTTTTTTGTTTGGTTGGGGTTTTGTTTCTTTCCTGTAAGACAGTGTATAAGTCAAATTCAAAATCAACCATTTTTGTGTAAGGCTAAATTTCATTTTGAAGAAGGCTAAATTTCCAGCACCTTGAAATTTCTCAAGAATAGGTAGTGCTCTATGAAGATTTTTCACTAGGAACTGAGGAAAAGATAGGTAGCATTGGACTGACAAGTTGGTAATCTTGATTCAGAACTTTGTTTAAACATCAAATTAAAAGCTGTATTAGGAAGCAAGTGGGAAAAGTATTATCCATAAACTTTGTCTGAAAAAAACCCTGTCTTTCATTCTCAAATAGTGTACCTAAATACCATGCTTTTACATTATGTAACTTGATACTTTTATTGTGGGTGGGAAAACATACTGTTTTACTGATTTCCAGCAACGTTTCTCCATAACTAAAATCATAGCATGGCTGTGCTTCATTCAGGACAATTAGGTTTAAAATTCCTGCTTGGTAAAATAGAATTTTAAACTATTTGACTAATTTCTCTTATTGCATTAGCTGAGGCTAGCTCTGTGCGTTGGACAGGTTTTGTCTTCATATGAAAATAATGTTTAAAAAAATAACTAACTGCAAATAAAATTCAAACTTGTGTCTACTCATCTACTTCTGTCTGAATGTCCATCATAGAAATCCCATCACAATTTCAAAAATTCATAGTGTAGTGTCTGAGTAGTTCAGGTTTTTTATTCTTTATGAGAAAGTAAATATCCCTCCCACTCACAGACGCCAGGCAATACTCATGTTACTCATTAATCACAGTCAAGGTACATGCTTTAGAAAAGAAACACCTAAATGACATGTAGCAGCTTTTGATGCAGTGGAAATCAAATTATATTTGATGTGGCCTTGTATTTTTGAACCTATTCATTTGTAAGCATGATCTGCTGCATATCTCCTGTGAAGACCTATTTTAAAATTTAGTGATTCTCTTGCACAAAACCCATTAAAAAGAATTTTTCCAAGGCAATAATTCTTTAAAATAAGTTTTTTACTCAGTCACATAATTTTTAAATCTAAATTGTCCTCTAATCTGAAACTGCAGCCACTACCTTGTGTTAGTATCATATACTCATTGAATGGAGGATAAATTCATGGCTTACATCTTCCTTTAATTGTGTACATTTTCGTCTAATTGTGTGTTTCTATACCTTGTTTTTCTTCAGTTTTTGTGAAAACTCCTGTCATTTTCCTCAGAAGATACTATCATCAAAACTTTGTGGTTAAATTAGTGACTTCACTGCAAAAGTACATGCATTAAAAAGAGGTAGTGTGGAAAGGAATGGAATTTACAAAATGCCAAGTGCGGTGGGGGTGCGCTGTGATAAAAAATATTTTATGCAATTTATGACAGAAGTAAACGATAAGAAGAGAAAAAAAATCTACTTTAAATGGTTGCCTTTTTATCCTGGAAATGGCAGACAAGATATTTTGAAGTCGATAAAACTGGTCCCTAAAATTCCCTGTTGTTTTTTTCTAGAAGGCAAAAAAATTTATAGGGTTCAAGTGTACATTATATTTCAATTTTTAAATGGAGTCTTTTGTATGTGACTGATTCTTACTGATATGAGCAAAGATGATGTTCTCTAGCCCAGTGCTGACTAGACTACAAGAACACTGAAAGTTGCAAATGCTATGAAATATTCATCAGACACTCCTAGAGTTGTTTTATTTTTTCCACATGAAAGTGCTTTGCTTTTTGCGGCTGATCTCCAGAGCTAGCAAAAAGGTATTTGCTAAGACTAACTTTTCCTTCTCTAATGTTATTCATTGAAATGAACAAAACCATTTGCAGTGTGTTAATTGTTAACTCATGATATTTATTAACATCACAATTTTTGCAGACAGATATGCTCTTGGATGATTATGGCATAGTGGATTAGACAGCAGATGTCTAATAGAATCATGTCTTATTATTAATTAATATTAGACAGGAATATAGTCATTAAATAGACCCAACATGCCATCTTGTTTTTTGTATACCCAACTGTATAATGTGTATGTCAAATCTCTGTGAACCATCAGCTAAGTTGTATAGATAAAACTGGTAACTCTTTGCCTTTCAAGGCTGAAAGACAGACAACAGTTTTGTTTGATTTTTTCTCTCTTTCTCCAGAACATCAGCTTTATAGTATAGAGGTTGACTTTATTTGGCAATAGACATGCAGAAAAATTTTTACCATCTGAATTAAATGTCTCCTGAAAAAGTCTTGCATAATGAAACAGGAAAAAGCAAAAGCTAATTTCATCAACAATATTGAAGAAAAATCCATGCAAAAGGCTGAATACTGCCAAAATTTATTCAGAATTGTATACAAACTTGAGCATCTCTATTTTATATAACAGATTGTATTTTGTTTCAGGATTTATCAAATAAATATTCTTTGCAAAATTAGTAATCTGCATATCCTCAAAGCTATAGGATATCCAGAGTTGCTAGGGACCCACAAGGTTTAATGATGTTCAACTCCTGGCCCCGCACAGGACGCCCAAGAATCTTACCATGTGCCCATGAGTGTTGTCTGAAAACTTCTTGAAACCAGACAGCCTTGGTGCCAATTATTGGTTTGTTATAAATTCAGCTGTTATTATTTTAAATTCCACTCTTCCTAATGTTATTTCAAATATAATCACTTCCACATGCAAAAAAAAATTATTAATATCATGACTAAAAACATTTCTCTCTCAGATTTGCTTCCTTTTCTTTTTAAGGTTTTCAGGACACAGAGTGAGAATCTGATGGTGTGAACATCTTTATTATGCTGAAAACCTAATAAATGAAAGTGATATGTAAGAAATTACACAATGAAAATATTTAGGGCTTTGTATGTTTTTAAAGAATTCATGTCTTGCCTGTGTAGAATCTAGCTCTAAGAAGAAAATCAAGGGCAATTTCAAAGAGATTTAGTTACATGTAAACAAATACTTAGTTCTCCCTCCAAAGACTACATGAAAAGGATAAGTATATATGTTGAAAGTATTGAAAAGAAAATACTCTTTCATGTCATTTTGTGAGAATTGTATATACCTGTATTTTCCCTCTATTTTTCTCATACTTTATTATTCAGGTCTGAATTTTGCATGGGGCAAGTCTGCCTGTTTGTTTACACTGCATTTGTTGATAGTTTGAATTACTACTGCATGTCTTTTGGAGTTCTCTTCTTCCCTATGCCCATATAGTTGGATATTTAACATCAGCAAGAGTCAACTGAGTATAAATAACAATGTCTACCAAAGTTAATTTCATTCTGAAACATAGTTACTTCTGAACGGAGAAGAATTTTCCTATTCATGTAAACAACAGAAAATTAAGATGACAGTTTTGTTCAGATTCTGGCTGAGTACGTATAATTGACCTCTCACCAAAAGGATATCACAAGTAATTATTATTTTAAATCATATTCAGACAATCTTTTATATCCTCAGTGTTATTTTTCTGAGTTGCAGTTTCATAACCCATTGCCCCTTTCAACATCTGTAGTATATGGTACAGATGTCCTGTGCCTATTTCCCAGTTTTCCTACACAGCTTAAATTCACAGTTACACAAACACATGAAGTTCCTCTTTTGTAATTCAGCTTTTCAAAATACTTATATGAGCAATATGAGTAAACTGCCTTTGCAAAATATTTCTAAGTATAATAATACTTGACAAATAAAGCACAAAGCCAGCACTACTATATGAAATTTACATTACTTTAAATTAACTTTTCTTTAGAATTCCCTAGAGATTCCACCCATGATCAGTCACAAGATATATTTATTCTGTATGATTCTGCATGTAGACAGCTCTCCTTCATTTTAAGCTATTATACTTCAGTCATTTTCTTACAACTTTCTCTTTTTCTATCAGTCTTAGCAAACGGCTGCCAGACTACAACACTAAGGCTGTATCCTTTCTGCTATCCAATTCTTCTTAAGGGTCAGTTTGTGAGACTCCAATTCCCACAAGCAGTTTAGTCAATCAAGCTGTCATGTGCAAAATTTTCCCCCATATCTTTTATAAACACCGTCTTTTAAAAATGCTTTCTTTCACCATTCATTTCATCTTTATTTTTCTGTCCTTTACTGCACTGTTCACAAATTTTGCCCAGTCAGATGTATGCAAAGCCTTCCTGTGAAGATCATCCTCTGAAACCATGTCTTTGATCATAATAATCTCATTTAATACCCCTCTATTGTCCTTAATGTCAACCATAAGGAGTTTAATTTTAAAATATTTCCACTATTCTTCTCCTATCATCTAAATATGGGCATGTCCAGTCCAACATGTACAAACCCACTAGCTTATAATGAACAATAACAGTCACTAGGACCAGATGGTGTTCACCCAAGAGCTTTAAAGGAATTCAAGGATGAAATAGACAGCCTATGAACTGCAACATGCAATCTCTCATTTAAAGCATTGCCAGTGTCATAGACGTGGTGGCCAGCATGATAAAAAGTTTTTAGAGAAGTCATAAGCAAGATATTGGGAATTATATACCAGAAAGTCTGATATGCATACCAGATAGATCAACAGCAATTATTCCAAAGAATAATTATAAGCTACTTGACAAAATATGATGTATAGAAGAAGAATCAAGATAACTTCTGTACAGGGAAATAATGTCTCTTTAATCTATTACAATTTCTTAAAAGTGGCACTGAGCACAAGGAAAAGATAGATCAATTGGTATTCAAAATACAATAAAAAAAATCCCTGAGATATCAGATAAAGAAACTAGGAGACTCTTGACATAAAAAAAAAAAGTATTCTCCCATATATACATCAAAATAAGAGATAGAAAAGAAAAAGTAGAAAGTAGCTTACTAGTGGAATCCCATCAAAGTCTATTTTGCTCAGCATATTTGCAAGGGATCTGGAAAAGACAGGAATTGTACTATGATTTCCAGGCTGGAAAGATAAGGACTACTTGTTAAGAGCTGAATGAAAATCTGAGTAATGGGGTAAAACGGCAAATGAAATTCAATGTACATAAATGTAAAGTAGGAGGAAAAAAAGGCCAAATTTTGGGAAACAGGATAGGAATTAGGGTATTGTATTGCTGACAACAGAAGTCTTGAATTTGCAAAATCTGTATTTTGTAAATGTTGACACAATATTTAGCAGCCATAGAAGGACATCTTGAATGCTGAGTCAGTCATTAACAAAATGCATGGAGAAAAAAAGGAAAACATCTTTATGCCTCTCCATAAATCTTTGTTGTACTAGTGATTGAGTACTATCGGTAGTTTCAGTTTCCCCACGTTGAGGTAGAACTGTAAAGAGGTACAGAAAAGCAACTAAGACAACCAAAGTTCACATGAAGTGGTTTTTGTACAAGAACAATTCCGCTGTGGAAGACAACTGCAAAATCTGGAAGGGCCTGATGGGGAATGCCTCCTCCAGTACAGAATGAGGCACAATGATTACCAGTATGTTCAAATATAAATCAAAGAGGTATTTCATCCAGTAGCTAAGCTGTGAAAACAGTGCAAGTGATCAAATGTTGAACATGTTCAGACAGTAACTAAGCAAGTTAAAGGGGAAAAAATCTTTAAAGGCGTGCCCAGATAGGATCTCTCTCGGAAAATTCTTTCACAGAATCTGTGAGAGTATTTGTAGGAAGATGATGCTGTGCATTTGCTCTGTTCTTATAGTCATCTTTATTAACAGCAAAGACGAGATAGTGGACTCAGTATGGTCATTCCTTCATTACTAAGTGTTCAGAAAAGTCCTTTTTCCATCATTGTATTCCTTGCCCTAGGGAGGACATGCCCATGAAAATTGGTAAGATCATCTCAGGATCTTTCTGTGAATCCATGCTGTTCCATAAGTCCTACAAAAGCATGTGACAGACAAGCAGACAGCTTATGTGGTGACCTTTGCCAATTAAGATGACCTTCTACTACTAACTTGTCTCACTAGTCTTATGCTTAGATTGTGAGTCCTTTTAAAGTAGCAGCATTTTTTGATCTGTGCTTGGGCAGCAACAAGGGACCCTGGTTTGTAACTAGGCATTTGAAAGGTATAAAAATTGTGGCAATTTATGGGAAGAGAAATATCAGAAATTGATTATTATATGTGTAAAACAGTTTCATTTGGGGCTTGTAGCTGTTTTCAATTAGCAGTTTCAAAACACATAAGATTCATTGAACTGAGAAAGAGAAGAATCTGAGCAGCTTTCTTCATGATAAACATGCATCAGCAAAATAGAACTTCCTCAAAGAAATTCTATTACAGAAAAGGCACTGAATCTTTCTTCAATTAGAGAGTTTTATGTATCTTAGCTCTTTGACAGCTTTGGATGCACCAAGTATTACCAGGAAGAGACTAGAATACAAAGAACTAAAAATCAAATTTTCATTGCATGTTGTTCCTGAACCAAAGCTGCCATGGTTGTTTTTATATTCCTTGCTTCATTAAGTCCAAAATCATCTAAATAAAAGTTGAGAATGTAGCTTCAAGAAAACTCCAAGCCATTCACACCTACTTTTACTGAAACAGAGAGACTGTTGTTATGTTTCACTACAAAGCTGTCATTGTGTACAATTCTGAGCTATCATGACTTGGATTCTGTTCATACCCATATTTTGTTGTGTTTATGTGGCACCCTGAAGGGTACCTAATGGAATAAAATATGTCAAAAAGCCTGGGTCACTTTCAATAAAAATTAGGTTATTAGGGTGAAATATTGCTTTAACAATGACCAAACATTTACTCAGCTTCCAATTACTCATTTCAGAACTTGCTGTATGCAGAAGAATAGCAGGGAAAAATGCTGCTCTAGATGTTACTTCTTTCAGATTCTATTAAAACTGTAATAGCCTGCTTCTATTATACATTTTCCTGTATATTTCAATCAACATGTCACTTTAGCTGTTGCTCCTGAAGTGCACTTAATATTTTCATTAAAATCAATAAAGCCGGGAAATGACAAGGGTGCAGGTGGATGCAAGCAATTAAACTTCTTCTATATGTATTGTTAACTAGCAGTCAGAGAAAGAAGCTTCATTCAACACCTGTCCCTTTCCTTTTAAATGACAGCTAACAGAAATCCACTTAGCCAGCTTTTGTCTGCTTATTTTGCTGACAGATGATGTGAAGAAGTAGGCAGTTATAGGGCCAGTAATTCAGAATTAATTTTCCCTTCAAAAGATGATGTGGACAACTGAGTGCAGTAATGGTACCTGCTCAGAACTCAGGGGGTAAACAAGATAATTTGAGATGATGGGACAGAAATAAAAGCTCTTTAAAGGTTTGCTCCTCACATGGCTCTCAAAGGCACACTCACCAGCATTTTTTTTATTTGCCTCAAATCAAAGTCAGAAGAGTTAATCGTTGAAGCATTAGGCTGATGTACATTTGTGTGTGGTAGGATTGCAAAGGAAGCAAATAAAATGAGAGATGGAGGGTTGCAACCCACCCCAATATTAAAAATGTGTGATGGTTAAAGATAAGGCCTAAGTCACACAGCAACTTTTTATCAATTATATTTTCAGAATGTGCTGCAAATTAAAGGAAGCTGCTGGCTGGACACAGGCAGCATATTTGCTGTAAAGGGAAGTAATCATATCTTTAATCATCCATCAACAATTTGTTTTTATCCTGTCACCTCTGCGACACTAGCCAGAGTGGGCCTCGTTACTAGGACAAAGAGGCAATGTGAAAATCAGCACTGCCTACAGAGGAAGGAACCACAGGCCCAGATCCATTCTCTGAGTGTGCATGGGTTTATGTCAAAATGGGAAGCTGCAGTTCTACATCCACTACACCAGATGAGCTGTTAAGGTTACACATGCATATGCACAAAGAACCACAGCAGGATCTAAAAGCTTTCCAGCAAATTGAATATAGGGATTTATTTGCCTGGATATTTCCTCTCTTTGTTCTATACGTACATATGCAGCATGAACTTTTTGAGAAAACTGTCAAAAAAAAAAAAAAGGAGCCTTCTTAGCAATTTTAGTTTTCACAGAGGGAGGTAAATTTGAGGTATTTTTTTTAAAAAGACCTTCAAGGCAGAATAGACACCTCTGTATTCCTACAGCCATACAAACTTGATAGTGGATATATCTATTATCTCTGGCTCTCTCTCTAACACCTGGATGAAGTTCTACAAGGAGCTAATGGGACTATGGATGGGAGAGATGTCAAACCTGGCTGTATTTGGAGTCTGATGTCATACAAGCTTTCTTTCATTTCTCTCTGACATTGAATGCTACTGTGTAACCTAATCTCATTATTATTAGGTGAATATTTCTGTCCTCTCACATTTTACTCTGTACTCTAAAAGCTGCTGCCTAGAAATATGTGGAGATATTTCAGACCTTCATTGTATTTGCTATAACTGCATTCTGTACGAGCCCAAGAGAGGGAATGGACTGATCTTAAATATACTCCAGATTCAGTCATACTCATCTTATACATGAAAGCTTTCTCAGACTCACACTCTCTTGTACCAAAATATTAAAGAACAGCCCAGGCTCAGGCTCCTCACAAAGCACAGCTGCTTTTTCAGGGAAAACTACCTGATCTTCAGGTTTTCAGCAAAGTGTAGTGTTGGTAAATTGCCAGAGCTGGAAAGTTTGCAGATATGGAGACTGGGTGAAGCTCATGCCCATGTTTCTCTCTCTCATGCCTCTCTCCCTATGCAGTCTGAAGCTTGAGTGTGCCTAGATGTGCAGCCAATGGGCATCAGCCATGGACCCCTGGAATTGCAGAAGGGATGAACCTCTTAAGCCAAGCTGAGCAGTGGCTTTTTGTAGTTGCAGTGTAAGTCCACACACGCATTCCTCTTGTGTGTTGGATACCATCTCTTGGGCTGTGCTCTGTGACAACGTGGCACTCAGGAAGATGTCATTCACTCAGCTCCATCACCACCACAAATTACAGCAAAGGCTGCACAAACTGCTGCCTCTCATCCTGTAAATCAGATCACATCAGACATGAAATGTGGGCTAAAGTGATTCTCTTTTCTTCTTTTTCCAGTCATGGTACTCTCTTTTGTTATGTCAGATCTTGAACTAGGACACAGTCCTTCAAAGGTTGGTAGGCTCTTTGCTGTAAAATTTTTAAGAGGCTGTCCAGAGAGCTGTACAAGCACATAATTTTGTATGTGTACATATATTTGTGCAGGATCAAAACCTCAATTTGCAAATTCCTTTTTGTATAACTAATATTTTATTTGAGGAAAACTTCAGTACATTCCGAGATCCTTTAAAATAATAATGTTCTTATAAGCAAATTTAGCAGAATAATTACTACTCCTTTTCATGTTTTCTACAAGAAAAATAGTCTTTACACATTGGTTACTTGAAATTAATGTGAATTAGTTCCAGAGGGTAGCATACTTACTGTATGTGATGGCCTATGTGGTGTCCAGCTACAGTGATCTATATAATACACAATCATTCATCATTCATATGAGGTTTATTTCAGATTTACATTGACAAGGCTTAGATCTGAATCTAGCCCAGGTGTGTGTATGAGGGTCAGGTGATATGGCATTGCTATAGTAATGAACTAGTCTTTTCAAATAGCAGGGTAACTAGTTCAGGAAAAATATGTACCTCCCCACAACAAATTAAATCTGTTCCTGTTATGTTCATTCCTGAGATGCTGATCTTAAAAGCAGTCATGCTTATTCTGCAAAATTGACATATTTTATTAAATCTGATTTCATAGTGTCATAGAATGGTCTGGGTTGGAAAGGACCTTAAAGACCATGGAGTTCCAAATTCCTCTACCACAGATAGTGACACCGTATCGCAGGATCAGGTTTCTCAGAGCCCCATCCAACCTGGCCTCCTGACAGGGACAGAGCATCCACAGCTTCTGTGGGCAGCTTGTGTCTGTGCCTCACAACCCTCATAGCAAAGGATTTCTTCCTAATATCTAATCTAAACCTACTCTTTTTCAGCATGAAGCCATTGCCTCTTCTCCTGTCACTACATGCTCTTCTCTCTCCATCTTTCCTGTAGGCTTTCCTTCAGGGACTGGAAAGCCAAAATTAGGTCACTCCAAAGCCTTCTCTTCTCCAGGCTGAATAATCCAAATTCTCCCAGCCTTTCCTCATAGGAGAATTGTTCCATCCCTCCAATCATCTTCATGGCCTCCTCTGGACTCTCTGCAACAGGTCCATGTCCTTCCTGTGCTGGGACCCCAGAGCTGATGCAGCACTGCAGGTGGGGTCTCAGCAGAGCAGAGCAGAGGGGCAGAATCCCCTCCCTGGCCCTGCTGTCCACACTGCTTTGGATACAGCCCAGGACACGTTTGGTTTCTGGGCTGTGAGTGCTCATTGCTGGGACATGTCCAGCCTCTCCTCCACCAGCACCCCCAATTCCTTCTCAGCAGGGCTGCTCTGGATCTGTTCATCCCCAGCCTGTGTTAATACAAGGGGTTGCCCTGACCCCAGTGCACCTTGCACTTGGCCTCGTTAAATCCCATGAGATTCCCACAGATCCACTTCTCAAGCTTGTCAGGTCCTTGCCAGGTCCTTCTGGATGGCATCCCATCCTTCAGGTGTGGCAACTGCACCACTCAACTTGGTGTCACCAGCAAATTTGCTGAGGGTGCACTTGAACTCTTTGTTTATGTCATTAATGAAAACATTAAGTAACAATGCTCCCAATACAAACCCCTAAGGCACACCACTTGTCACTGATATCCATCAGAACTCCATTGATCACTAGCCTCTAGATGCACGCATCCAGCCATTTTCTTATTCCTCTAACAGTCCACCTATTAAAACTCTTTTCAATTTAGAGAGAAGGATGTTTTGGGGTACTGTGTCAAAAGCTTTACCCGAAGTCCGCATAAATGACATATGCAGCCCTTTCTTTGTCCCACGAGGTAGTCATCCCACCATATAAAGCCAAGAGGTTGGTCAGCCAGAACTTGAAAAGCTTGGTGTAGCTGTGCTGGCTGTTCCAATCAAGTCTCTGTCCTGCCTGTGCCTTAGCACAGCTTCTAGGAGGATCTGTTCCATGATCTTCTCAGGCAGAGAGGAAAGGCTGACAGGTCAGTACCCATGGTCCTCCTTTCTACCATGTATAAAGATGAGCACAAGTTTCCCTTTTTTCCAGCCACCCGGGACCTCACATGACTGTCATGACTTTTCAAATGTCATGGAGGTTGGCTTGGCAGCTACATCAGCAAAATTGCTCAGGACTCTGGGATGTATCTCATGAGGTTCCATGGACTTACATATGTTCAGGTTCCTCAGATGGTTGTTAACCTGGTATTTACTTACAGTGTGAAGCACTTTTCCCCCACCAGTTCCTATCTTCCTTTTCATCCATTCGAGAGCTGTGGGAAGAGAACTTGCCATTGAGGACTGAGGCAAAAAGGTGTTGAGTACCTCAGCCTTTTCCTCATTCATAATTACTTGTACTTCAGCACTGTATACTGGGGGGGAGGGGGGAAGGGCGGAAGGGTTTCACTTCTTTCACATTTTCTTCCAGTAAATGTATCTGTAGAAATCCTTTTTGTGAATGTTTTGCTTCCCTTGCTCAGCTCCAGCTTTGCTTTGGCCTTGCTATGCAACTGACCTTCATCTACATACCCTTCCCAGGTCACCTGTCATTTCCACAGCCTGTGCATTTGCTTCTTTGTGTTTGGTTGGCCAACAGTTTTCTACTCAGCCAGGCCAATCTCCTGCCTTCCTTTTATAGTATCTTCCTACTGATTGCTAGCTCTCACACTCTGTGGAGGACTTCCTTTAAGATCTGCCAGTCCTGTTCTATACCCTTGTCCCTGAGGGCAGTAACCCAGGGAATCCTGTTGATTATGTCCTTGAAGAGCTGGAATTTTGCTTTTGTAAAGCAAAACTTCATACTTCATACTTCTGTTGACCCATCTCCCTCATGTGAACTCCCCCAAAGCAGCATCACTGCAGCCTGGGCTCCCTCCAAACCTAATGTCCTCATTATATATGTTTATGTTGGCAAGCATCAGGTCAGTATCACAGCCCCTCTGGTAGGGCTGTCCATTACCTGGGTCAGGAGGTATCCTCCATGCATTCCAGCAGTCTCCTGGAGCTCCTACAACTGTCTGTGCTATTTTCCCAGCTGAGGTCAGGGGGGTCAAAGTCCCCCAGCAGGACAAGAGCCGGTGAGAGCAGTGCCTCCTGCAGCTGGAGCCAGCAGGCTCCACCAACAGGCTCGCTTGATCGGGGGCTGTAGTAGACCGCAAGGTTCCCTTTGTTGCCTCAGTCTCTGATTCTTGCCCACAGGGCTTTGACCTGCCCATGGTTCTTCTTGAGAGATAACTCTTCACACTCAATCCACCTACTGATGTAGGGGGAAAACCCTCCACCCCTCCTTCTGCCCTGTAACCATCAATAGTCACACTCCAGTCATGGGATTCATCCACCAAGTTTCAGCCATGAGCTGAAACTCAAGCCAAGAGCTAAGGTTTTAACTCTCTCGCAGTGCAGTGGCTTCCAGCTCTTGCTTATTGCCCATGCTGTGTGCATTGGTGTAAGGGCACGCCAGGCAGTCTGTTGGCTGTTGTCTCCCTAGAGGCACACCCCTTAACTCCTTTAAGATATTTCCCTGGTGTTTTCCTGTTGGCTTCTGTTACCTCATGAGCTCCTCAGTCATCTCAGTACAAGTGTGCTCCAGCATGGCCAGTACAGCTCAGTCACCAGCTGAGGGCCCTGGCAGCACCCTGTTACTCTAAGCTTTGACAGGGACAAGCCTGATCTTTTCGCCTCCCCCATCACATCTACTTTAAAGCTCTTACCATCTGGAAATGTTCATCTTGTGGCAATGTACAGTTTTGCTGTTCTATGTTTCTGAAGAGAAGTCTATGTGTATAGATTGTTAACATGACCCAAAAGTAAATTTGGACTTCCTCAGTATCAGAACTTTACCATTTATTTGTTTTTAAAATAGTGCTAACACATAGGTCCATTAATTGTTTGTTTAGCATCATAGCCATAAGGCTGTCCTCCTAAAAGTGGTTAAATTGAGAGAATTGTTAAGCACAGAGCTGGAGTCTGACACAGAATGTTAATTATACCGTCAGAAACAGAAAGAATTAAATGTAAAAAGTAATAGAATTGAACAACTGATCCAACAATAATCAAAATAAAAAAGTGTTCTTTCACTTGTGTATGACTGTGTAAGAGACTGGTTGGTAGAAGAGTGAGGGCAGTATAAAGATATATGCTTAAAAGCCTAGGTGGAAGTATGAAGTTCTTTTTAGATGTGCAAGACATTTTCTCATAATTAATCTCTTATGACTTCTAGACAAGTCTGGTTTAAAGGACTTGAGGTTTTCCAGTTTGAGTTCAGGGTTGGCTTCTCCACAAAAGTGTTCTTGCAACAAAATCTAGTACATGGCTTAAAACAACAGCATACTGCCTCCATTTTCTTGTCTTGAGTGGTGCATCTGTTGTTAGTGACCAGTTTATCCAGCAAATCTCTTCACTTCATATACGTGCCCTGCAGCACTGAGTATTTTCAATAACTTTGCTCCAGTCCATATTTACCCTAGTTCTATAGCACTGAGTTCCCAACAGAGAAGCATCCATCTATTCTGAACGCACTCTGTGAACAGGCATAGAATGGTACTTTCAGTTGCAGATGAAAAAAATATAAGCCATGACATATAACAGACATTTGGTTCTTGTTCCTCTGAAGCTTGTAATGGAAATAATTTTTTAACATATTTTTTCCACTCCTTTGTTATTTTTAATTGTGGCTGTAGGTTAAGATACAAAATTTATTCAATTTTAATTTTAATTTCTGTTATAAATATTCTTTGTTAAAGATTCAGGAGACTGTTATTATTTGTCTTCACAAAGATTTCTGTTAATGAAAGGTAATGAAAAAGTGAGGGGCTTTTTGTAGTGAAATGTTTATTCTATATTACAGTTCTTTAAATTCAAGGGTAAAAA
>VZSE01010479.1:364573-396076 GCA_013398275.1 Promerops cafer
TAAATTCAAGGGTAAAAAATAATCTTTCTTCTAGTCTGGATGATGAAATGTTCTATTCTGAATAAGACACTATCTAATGTGGTTAATGAATATGATTAGAGCTAATTCTCAGGAGTCTGACAAATCATATTACTCAAAATTAACTTTATGACTTGCTACTGACTCTGGTTGCTAAATATAACTGTAGAAATCAAATAGCTATTTTATTTCAAAGTGAATGCATATATATATATATATATATACAGATAGATGTTTTTGCTAGTTGCTCTTCTACACAGGTTCTGGTTTACTTATACGATATTTACTTTTTCATGCAGAAAATTGTACCTGACAAAGGGAAATGACCACAGATAGTGACCTGGGAGACTCAAGTTGAGAATCAGGAAAAAAACATTGTTCTTACAGGGTAGCAGAGCACCAGTAAGAGGTTAGGGAATCTCGGAGGCTCTTCACATTCAGCCACACAACACCATGACTGTCCAGGTTTACTGTTGGTGAGAATTTGACAGGATATTTGGGGCTGAAGAGGTCTTCAGCCATAGATGTTTTACAACCAGCATTTCTGTGATTCTGGAGGAAAAAAATGTTATAATGAGGAAAAGCAGACAATTATTTTACCATTACATTTTACTGGTATTTTTCTTTTCATCTTTAAAATACTAATTTGAATGAACTACAATTGGAATTGAAAATAAATATTAAAAAAATAGATAAGAGGAATTGCTACAATTACCTATAATCTCCATTAATGTGTAAGGGATTAAAAACATTTGCCAGCCTGTAGGACTGAGGGCTGTGAGCAAGATAAAAAAAGAAGAGCTGGCAGAAGGTAGCTGAAGCTACAAGAAAACACATTTTTAGAAGGAATAATGAAACATATACAGACTAGAATTTCTGGGTTCCAGGTAAAACCATTGCTGGTTTTGGTTAAAATAGTGATCTCCAGTGAGCAATGATACTACTTAATGGTCCTTTTCTTAACCCAGAAGGCAATTAGTTCTTCCTCACAGTAAACCTCAACAGGAATAATATGTGCATATATATTCCTATTTATAGATCAGAATTAATTTGAAACAGTACAACTAATCATACAGTTATGGAAAATGTAGATATAATCAAATGATGAACATAAATAGCAAAAATGTATAATATTGACAGTGATAGCTTTCCTGAAAGAAGAAAATGCCACTATAACTGCTTTTTTCTTCATGCTTAAAAGACAAGGAAAATGCAAAAAAACACCTCAGTTGTCTGTCCAGATGCCCTTTCCCTTCCCCTTGTGAAAAAAAATTGCCATAGTAGCAGAATTGCAAAATTACTTCATCATCCATAACGTCTTGAAAAGTTGACAGGAGGTCTTTTTGAAAGTCTTCTCTAATGCTTTAAAGTGCTTTAGCAGCTCTCTTCTCCGTCTTTATTTTGCAGCACTCACATTCCTTCTCATCAGTCTGTTTTCTCATTTACCGAACAAAGCTGGGCTGATCCTATGGGTACCATTTCAGACAGGAAAATCTGACACATCTAGATGTATAGGCCCAGTCCATTGGTCTGTTTTCCTTGTCAGGATCAAAGTTTCCGTCTTCTCTAAGCTCTGAGGACATTTAATATGACACATGTGTAAGATTCAGAATTTTTTTTCCTTTTTCAGGAAATCTCACAATAGGATAGATCACAAATTCGTGTTTGGGGTTGAGAGAGATGCTTAGCAAAAGTGACATTTGTTATCAGTTTGTCAACAAAGTTCAATGCATCAAGAAGAGATAGAGGGAAAAGCAAAAACACAAAATAGATAATTTTTCTTCCAAGTGAAATGACCTTCTGTTCATAACCAAAAAAATCAAGGCGGTGTTGAACATTCATCAGAACACCTTATGAATACCCAGGCTGCCGAAGTGGGTGTGAAAGAAGCTAGGTCTCCAAAACAGCCCTCTCAGTCTCTTAAAGATATGGCAAAGTAGCAGAGATAATAGCTATTCCAATCAAATCCCACTTGCACTTCTGCCATGACACAAGTGTATTTATTGGAGATGGCTTTTTTTAAACCTGTCCGAGGACAATCAAAGTCAATGAGAAAAGTTTCTGTAGGTACATTGGTGATAAAACAAAGACCAGGGAAAATATGAACTCTCTCCAGAAGGAAACAGGAGATCTGGTAACCTGGGATACAGGGAAAGCTGAAGTACCCACAAGTGTTATGCCTTAGTCTTCATTGGCAAGTGTTCTAGCCACACTTTCCAAGTTTCAGAAGGCAAAGGCAGTGAGTGGGAGAATGAAGGTCATGTTTGAGACCATTGTGAACCTTAACAGGTACAAATTCAGAGTGACATGGTTTACCTGGACCTGTGCAGAGCATAGAGCATTTGACACTGTCCTGTACGAGATACTTGTTGCTAAACTAGAAAGAAACAATTTGATGTGTAGACCCAGTGGATAAGGAGCTGGCTGGGCAGTCACGCTCAAGCAGTTGCAGTCACTGGCTCAGTGTGGGACCATGTTAGGCCTGAGAAGTGGGGTGGTGTGAACCTCATGAAGTTCCACAAGGCCAAAGTGCAAGGTCCTGCATCTGGATTGGGCAATCACAAGAAAAAAAACCAGTCTGTTACGAGAACAGATTGAGAACAGGCCTGAGAAGGACTTGGGGATGCTGGTAGATAAGAAGCTTGATGTGACCCATCAGTGTGTGCTCACAGCCCAGAAATGGATCTGGAGGAATGAGTCCAGAGGACGGCCAGGAAGACGATCAGAGGGCTGGAGCATCTCTTCCATGATTTCAAAATGGAACAGTTAGGGTTGATCAGCCTGGAGAAGAGAAGGCTCCAGGGAGACCTTATTGCAGCCTTCCAGTACCTAAAGGGGGCCTACGTGAAAGCTGGACATTGTAGTGACAGGACAAGAGGGAATGGCCTTAATTGAAAGAGGACAACTTTACACTGGATGTTAGGAAGAAATTCTTTACACATAGGGTTGTGAAGCAGTGGAACATGGTGCCTCATCCCTGGAACTGTTCAAGACCAGGCAGGAAGGGGCTCTCAGCAAGCTGATGTCCTGTCCATGGCAGAGGGGTTGGAAGTAGGTGATCTATAAAATCCCATCCAACCTAAACCATTCTATGATTCCATGTTACTATGATTCCATGTTACTATGATTGCTTGAATTTGCTTACAATTTACATTCATCCATTTATAATTCCAGTATTTCAGAGTAACAGCCAAGCCATCAAAAGTCACTGCTACAACTCTCTTTATATCCATGTCAATTTTAGATTGAACGTTTCGGAACGTGCTCAAGTGATTTGAGAGATGTTTCTCTCCCACAGCAGAACTCACACTTCCTGTGGAAATTCTCAGTTTTCCCAGCACAACTCCTTCCTTATCCTATAAGAATTTAAAGTGACAAGTAGGACACCCATACTGTACTACCTCTTTTTAGAGGCAATCACACTCTGACCTACCAAGGCTTACCTCTGACCCCTGACAAAGAGCAGCTGATCTCCTCACTTTTAATCTGAAGGTACTTTGATTTTCACTCAGGATATGGTCCTTGCTTGCTAACACCAATGCCTCTATCCGAGTGTCTCAGTTTAGAGACAAGTTTAGGAGAAAAAGCTCTGGAATGTCTGTTTCCTCTAGAAAAAAAAGGGCTTCAGCAATCCCTTTTCTGCCAATGAGAAAATGAATACCAGCGGGTGAAAGTGAAGAAAACCAACAGTTTATTGATAAACAAAGCACCCACACAGCACAGGAAAAGAAATTAATAAATGCTAGATATTGAACCATCAGAACCTTACCCCAGACACATACACCCCCACAACCACATGAGAACAAAAAACCCAAAATGCCAGGGAAAGAAAGAAAACAGCTGGCCACGTGGAAAGGGGGAACAAAATGGCACCCAGCTTTTGTCTCAGGGAACGAAAAAAAAGTTCACACAGCAGCTCAGGCAAAACAGATGGGAACTTGTTGAACCTTTGGTACTGATCTCCTTCTCACGGCACATGAAGCTGGTGGATTTTGGCATCATTTCTTGTGTTGGTTCAGCTTTCCCGGAGGTCTGGGGCCAGGCAGAGTGGTTCCCATGGCTCCCCACAGGCCTCAGCTGACCGTCCCCCAGTGATTGTCTGATCTCAGACCAAAACCATGCTGAACAATTTAAGAAAATAACAAAAGTCAACAGAGGATTGCTGCTATAGTCTCTCCAGGCCAGGGAAAGGGGAAGAAAGAAACTTCTCACATAAGCCAGCAAAAACCAAGGTATCTAAGCAAGAAAGTAACATCCAGTCCTCCCCACACCCAAGCACACCCAGGAGTGAATCTCTGAACAAGGCCCACGCAAGAGCCCCAAGGCTCCCACTTCTTCCTCAGACACAGCTTAAAGATACAGCAGATCTTTCTGGGCATAAAGCAGATGATAAAGGAACAGAGTATCATCATAAAATCACCCAAAGACACCAAGCAAAACAGAAAATCACCAAAATAAGAAATTTTGGGGTTGGTACTAAACTAGCCGGGTTCTTCTCCTCACTATGTTAAGCTACAAATAAATACAGCAAGTTTTCCAGCAAAATGACAAGGTCTTCTTAATTCCATTAGACAGTGTGAAATGATGCATTTTAGCCATACAGAATGGTAAACAGAATGGAAAGTGTTTTGGAGCATGCTGTGGATAGGGTAAGTAAATCAATAGTTTGTGAGGGAAAGCTTCCAGCAGTATAGATTGTTTGAACTACTTACCATTATGTCAAATTCACTTTAGCATGAGCAAACAGACACATGATATGATGAATATTGAGAGCAGAACTATTTCTCCTGTTTGCATTTAAAGGCCTAAAGTTATACAGATCTTTATAATCAACTAAGTCTTTATAACAATAAAAATACTTTTATTTAACCCTGAAAGAGTTGATGGACCAAGTATTCTTTTTGCCTCTTTGGATCAGTCAGAAGCCCACTAAATCTTATAGACATAATTTTTTCTTTCCTTTATTAATACCCATGTGCTTTATGTGTAATTTTAATAACACCTTGTTTGTGGGAATAATTTTTGTCAAGAGAACTGAAGGAACATGAAAGGACAGTGTCATCTGAAACCAAATAAACATTTCCCACATTGGGAAAAACAAAATCCCACCAAATATCATATCTTAGCTTCCTTGAAAAAAAATAATTTTCTCATAAAAAATACATTACTCATGTCCTTAAATATGTACATAGTGTTGAAGAGAGATGGAAATAAGCACCTACTTCAAGAACTCCATTGCAAGTAAGTCTTGAAGTAAGCATGTAATTGATTTTACTTTTGAAAGGCACCTAACATGTTTTCCAATCAACTGTTCTACAAAAACTAAGACCATATACTTCACATAAGGTTCATAACTGGCCTGCATTTGCTCAGAACTGAGAGTACATTGAAAAGTATGATTCATATAGGTTTGCATTTTAAAAGTGGTTATTGTGGTTACTTAGCACTGATTCACTTTACTGTGGTCATCCAAGACATTGTTTATTACCTAATTTGGGTAGGAAGACAGAAAATATGAGACAGAGAAGCATAAGAAGAAAATGAGGTTATTGAAACTTATTTGAAAAAGAGACAGACCTGCATTTAAAATGACAGGTTTCCATAGTAGTATTTTTTCAAACTTTCCTTAGCCTTTTTTCCTACGTCTCCTAGCAAGAGCCCAAATCTGTCCATACACTTAAAGAAGGGAAGCTTCTTACTGCCTTGGGGTGTCCTGGTACTGTCCTGTTAATATTTCAGCCAAAACATCACAACTGTCTGACAGGCAGAAAGATCACTTTCACCAGGTATTTAGGACTTTAGACCACTAATGTAGTGCCTCTTCCACTCCTCCACTCTTGATAATATAACTACTTACTCAAGCAGGATTAATATCATTTTTGTTGAACTTCTCTTATATTCTTGAAATCTGTAGCACTACCAGATGCACAGTTTACCTTACTGACCTTTTGTTTATGGTGTTCAAAGTTTCATCAAGGGAGCCAGCTTCTGCAAAATATTATATGTGATGATATGTATTTTCATTAAGTCTTATTATTAGGTAGTTACTGAATGCATTAGTGTGGAACTCAGCGCTGTCACAGAGCCAGCTGCAATAAATGGGGAAAGGAGGAAATAAATTTTATGTTAAGACAAGGGGTTTGGAGGTGGAGGTATAAAGTGTAAAGAATGTGCATTGCTTCTCAAAGTTCTGTAAGAGATTGTTTACAGGACAGAACTGAGGACATGAATGCGAACCACAAAATCAGAAGAGTATTATGCCAAACAAATTATAAACACACTTTAGCCACTGAAATGTTGACAGGAGCAATATCTTAGCAAAATAGCAAAGAAACACAAGTTCAGATGGTAATACATTCACTTACACTTTCTTTTATTATGAAGCAGGTGTCTAGTGCACTCACACAGACAAGCACAACCTATCTTCACGATTGATATCTTCAGGCCACCTACAAAATCAGGATGAGGTTGCCAGTGAATGCTTTTGAACAGCCTTTGCTAGACTTTTTAAAACCTATTTGAGTACTTTTTAAAGGCACCCTTTGAGCACTTTTTAAAACCTTATTTTTTAGAAAACCAAGTTTCAAATGCTCAACTATTAAAATAGAACAGGCTTCTAAAGGTTCTGGATGTTGGGGTTTTTTTCACCTGAGCATGTGACTCCTGAGAAACTCCCTGGAAGCTAATATGCAGATGTTGAATAGAACTGGAAAAAAGAATTTATGTTTTATGTACTCCCAAAGCTAATAGTATGAAAGGAGTTTCCATTGTTGTGTGACATCACTGTCAGGACACTACATAATGAAATTCTGGGCTGTTCAGAGATTTGTACCGTGGTGTCAATAGTTGAGCTGAAGAAGCATGGAGGACACAACACTATCATCATTAGACAACCAAGTATAGCTTTTTTGCATCAATATTGATATTTATTTCAGAGCAATCTCCATATCCAGATCATTCATTCTATTAATAGTGAGTGTGCTACATCTCACTCTTTGCCCCTGCCTACCACCAAACCCTATCCATGAGTGTCCTAGAAGTCTTATATCAGAGTATGTTTTCCTTTCTAGCAATGTTTGTTTTCTTCCTTCCAGGGATAAAAGCTGCTTTCTCAGCTAGGAACTCAGAAAAAAGTTAAGTCCCTGCCATGTGTAGCAGAAGTCAGATTTCTGAAATGACTATGGCACACCCCATAAGAGATATGTTAGTTTCATTCCACATAACTGAAATTTTGCCAATAGTCTTACTGCCTATTTTAAGATTAGTTCATTTACGTTAAATGCAGCAAGATATATTAAGGAAAGTCAGTGGCATTGCTGTGTGCTGCTTTCCTTCCCAGTGTTAGATGACAAAATTCTATCCTGTCTGCTTGGTGGGAATCTGTCCAGGTGCAGAGCCCAGAGTCCCACTGAAACAGCCTAGGTAAGTGACTACATGCTAGTAGAAGGAGGATCACTGGTGCCTGCAAACTCAGTGCAAGGAGTAGGAGTTCAAAGCGTGTGTCTTCAAATTCATTGGGTACCAGAGCAGCACCAAAACTCATTAACATTCACATCATTCCCAGCTTCATTATCTCACCCAGATGTTTCCACGACTGCCCCTTTAAAGAATTCCTGTCTAAATTTTATTTACATTTGTTCAACAATATTGATGCTTAATGAATAAATGCAGTATGCTGTCAGTACTGAAGACTAATTACATCTATGTATGAGCCTGAGAACCTGATTGAAAAATCTGCAGTAGCTAGACTGGGTTTAAATAAACACTTTAGTGTAGTGCTTTAATTACACTTTAGTTTGTAATGTAATTTTTGGCTGTTTAAACTATGATTTAGTCTGAGCTAATTACAAATTATTTTCTACTCAGTAATTAATAATAACAAAATTGTAATTAGACAGCTGCTCTGGATCAGGGTGGCAGTTTGTATTAGCTGACTCATGATAGACTGGCAGATAAACAAGAGCAGCATTTGGGGACTGGAACTTACTGCACCTTTCTGTGTTTTGTTTTCAGTCAGAAGAGCTATTATGGTTGGGAGTACTTCAACATACTCCTTGGTTTTGAGGACTGAAGCTTGATATTTACAGTGGGAACTTCTAGTGTTTCTGCCACTTGTGAAGGCGGGTCATTCTACTTGTGGATGATAGAGATGTTGCAGGTTCCTTTCTCTTGCTCACTAGAAAATAAAGCAAACTTCAGTTTTTCCTGCATGCTACACTACTGCTTCACAGCAGAGGACCCTAACTCACAGCAAGAAAACCAGCAACATCCAAAGCTTTTTATCCACCATCGACCTGAAAGTTACATACACTACAAAGAAGCAAGCATAAGTTAGGGATGATACTTCCACATTTCAGCAGCTCCATGATAAATATATTCCATGCCCCAGAGGGGTTTGGTGGCAAAACACCCTCTTTGATACCAGCATTACTTCAGAACTGCAGACCCAGAGAATAGTATCTGTCATGTACCACTCAAAAAACCCAGTGCTTTTCTTCTGCTGCTTTGTAAGCTTCCTCATCTTCATCTATATTCAGCAGGCCATATAAGATAAACAGTGAATCTTCTTCAGATAACTATCTACCCTATAATCACCAGGGATTGATTCTGGAGCATAAACAGACGCCTGTAAAAGACAAAGAAGACTCTGCTAACTTCCTCCTTCATTTGGTGTTCCAGACCTTTCAATTTCTGTCATTTCATCAATTTCTTTTTTTTTTTTTTTGGTTGGTGTGGTAAATGTTTTGCATTTTGAAAATGCAGCTACATTTCCCCAATTTTCATGTAAAAAAAAATCAAAACATCTTAATAAGTTGTCTTTGGGACACATTTGGTATCCTCTTATTCAAAGTAGGCTGTAAAGTGTAAATTTGCCCAAAGTTGAAGGAAAACATAAAAACAATTACAATCACTTAGTGGCGGCTCTTCAGAAAGTTATTTCTTCTAACAGGTGAATTGAGTTTTCCTTTCAAATTAAGTTCAATATTCATGTTTATGCTACCTAATAAAAGATAATAATTGAATGCTAAGTAATACACTGCAAAACACCCTTCACATGCTTTAGGATTAGAATCTGTCATAAGCTGTGATGTTGTCATCATGTAGATAATGTATAGCTGAAGAAAGACTTTAGTAGAATGTTTTCTATATATGTTTAAAAACACACAGAATTGTACCACTGGGAGATCTTAATGCATACAGCTACCACCTCGTTACTTACAGTAACCTCATGTCCTGGTACATGTCAGCTGCTGGCAAAGTCGGTGCACCTCTAACTGAAAAAGCCATATAAAGGATAAAAAAAAAATCACCAGTAACATGCACACCAAAATGTAACTATAAATCAATCATATAAATAGAAACCTTAATACAACTGACACTCTGTAATTATGTAAGTAGTTTGAGCAACATACTACAACTGATGTTTTTCTTAAAATACTTATTTTGAAACACATTGCCTTCTAACAGAATATAATCATCAGTTTTACAATGTCCATGAACCATTTACAAAGGAAGAGATGAATGATTTGTCTAAGTCTAAAATCTAAACCCCAAGACTATCCTAAGACAAGGTCATAAAATTGAAAAATAGAATACAATGACAACTCTTTGGACAGATACAAAAATGAAGAAACTAGTGCCTGCCTGAACATATTCACTTCTCATGGTCTACAGAGAGCAAGATAAATAAATCTGAAAATATATGTGTTTAATTAAAAATAACCTCTGTATCCTTTTTCTGTCCCTCTTGGAGCACTACTCTGTTGAAACTGTCCTTGATTGTAATGTGGTAAGATTCTATGAAATACTTTGTGTGTTCATATTTCGGACATTTATGTTCCTGATATGTTTCCCAAAGCATCTTTAAGCTAAGATTTCTAAAATTAAGTAACAACTCTTCCTCTATTTTCCTCTCTTCCTATGTTTTCAGTGAAAATTTATGAAATAAAAAGAAAGCCCCTGGGTTTATGTCGGCTTCCTAAATTTTTTTTGCAGCAAAAGTGTCCTAAAAAATCAATATTGCAGTTATATGCACTTGGTAAGTGGATTAAAAACAAGCCCTATTTTTAAATAACCATTACATTTTCAAACACCATTTTTCATGGGAAATCTAGTCTCAACTACTGCATCTAAGATAGCTGGCATCATCATAATGAAGTATTATTGAAAGGAGGTGTGTCTCATCCTTTACACAAATGTAGCACATGCCCTAGAGATTTTCAGAGTGCTCTAAATTGCAAACCCACTCACCTTAGCAAAAACACTTTACCCCTAATTTTGATGTGCTTTTCTTGATTTCAGCGTTAAAGCTCCAATTCTCATATGCTTGTTTGATGGCATAGAATGGCATAAGGCAGTAGTAAGAAGATTAAAAATTGTGAATGTTAAATTCCTTCAAAAACTAATTTAAAATCTTTCTGTGGCAGGAAAGGATACAGGAACTCCAAAAGTGTACCCCTTTGGCAGACAAGAGTAACTGTGTCCCACAATAGGAGCCGTGGCCTACAGGCGGAGGGAGATGATCCCTGCCCTCTATTCAATACTGGTGTGGTCACCATTGCCATGTTGTGCCCACTTCTGTACCGTGTACAAGCTCTGCCAGGGGAACAGAGTCAGAGGGGAGGCGCAGCACAGATACTCACAGCAGCACAAGAAACCACAGAGCTTGGTCACTGACAGTGTCAGTGGCAAAGCAGTAAGCGTGGCGGCACAGCGCAGCTCGGGGGCTCTCAGACGCCTCCTGCCAGCAGGCTCCTGTGCTTCTCTGCGGCCACGCCTGCTGAGCACGGGGAGCTGTGCGGCTGCACCCTGGGAGGGCATCTTCAGAGCTTGGGACTTTGCCTGCTCTTCATACAATAAACATCCAGATGCTTTCCAGGAGCTAGTTTCATCCTAAAACAAAAGACCTACCCATTGTAAGGAATACTTACCCAAGGATTTCTCCACAGTGCTGGAAATGCAGGGGGGAAATTTCTTGGGGAGCAGAAGTAGTTTATTTAACGTCAGTTTCACACCCTTGAGCAGCTTGTTGGTTTGCTGCAATCAGGGTAGCAACTTTAGTCAGCTTGCTGCAAGGCAAAACCTTCCCGTGGTGTGCTATTTGCCAGCACAGGGCTGTGAGGCTGCACATGGCCCAAAAGACTTGTGCGTAGCCCAGGGATGCAGGCTGTGCTGACAGCACCAGCCCTGATGGGTCCTCCCACTGGTGCCTCTGCACCCAGGTGTCCCTGGTCCTTCTCCAGTCTCACCTGACACAGCCTTTCCTTCTCACTCATCTGCAAGAGCAGCCCGACTCTGCTAGTCCAAGCTCCCACAGCTGTGCTGGGAAGGCAGGCTGGGAAGGCAGCTTGCTTTGCTGTTCTGTAACCCAGTTGCCCATGTGCATGCCTTGGTCTCAGGAGGAAGCACCGTAGGAATGGGAACTGTACCTGAGAGCCTGTGTTGACAGAGAACCCTGGCCAATCTCCTTCTTTTCCAATAGCAGCCACTGACACATCCCCAGTAAATAATTTTGTCCAATTATACCATCACCAGGGGTCGCACGCAGGTACTGACACCCAGTGTAACTCTGAGCAGAAATGCTTTCATCAGTTTAAAGGATCCATCCAGGCCACAGACTCTCAGTGTAGTCTCCCTTCTACACCACTGGCCAGGGAAGTAAGCCCTAGAGCCTGAAAGGCACTGATGGCATGGAGGCAAAGCTGGAAGCAAGGAGGGGCATGGCACGCTTCTTCTTGGAGTGCACCCACAAGGCTGCCCAAGGCACAGACAGTTACTGTGGCCCTAACCTCGCCGCTGCTAGAGACCCCAGAACAAGGCTGTCCCCACACTTTGGCCATTTTTGTCAGGACATTAACGGGGTTTCTTTTTCTGTTCATACAGAGACTTTCAGAATTTAAATCTTGTCAATAGTCTATGAGAAAAAGCTGGGTTAGTTCATCATATTTTAAAACTTTGAGGAAAGCCCCTAAATTCCTTATGTACTTTTAAAATATTTTGCTAGAATGTTAATACAGCAACTGCCTTTAGATAGTCAACATTTCCAAAAACTGCAGAAAGTCTGGGATAGATATGAGAAAGTAATTTCCCTGTACTGTCTAGGGAATTTATTTTTCCCATGATAAGGTATTGGGTGGAACGCTTAGAACTATCTTTTGAAGGAAAAACATTTCATACATCTTTGTTATAAGACACTTGTTTATGAAAGGAGAATCAAAAGATTCAGCTATTGTTTACAAGAATAAAAGCAAGTGAAATAACAGACCTCTTAAAATAATTTACCACATAATTCATATTAATTTTTGGGTTTGTTATATATTCTTGGTTAAAAGGAAGAATACATCTATAATTTTCCTTATATCAATTTTTTAAACTTGCCTCTGTTCCTAAGTTTACAATTAAAACTTAATCTAAGTGGTATCAAGTTCAAAGCCTACCAACACATCAACTCTGGAAACAGTATTTCTTTATGATTCCCATAGAAAACAACAACATTTAGTTATCATTAAGAATTTGATTCCTTCTTTCATTTCTGTGAGTCTAAGTTAGTAATAAATCAACAGAGTGAGGAGCTGTTAAAACTAGAGTAAATTCAATCAAAACAATATCTTAAATATAACATGGTATTTTAATCCAATGGCTATTAAAAGTATTCTGTTTCCTTGCTGGTAATTTTAAGTACTTTCCAAAACTGCTGGTACTATGTGTACACTATTCAATGCTTCCCCAAGGTTTTGAACATATACCGTGCTTTCTGTAGTCACAAATGATACGGAACAAATTAAAGGAGAATTAATCTCTTTGAAGACGGATGATACGGAACTAAATTACCTGGATCCTTTAAACAGAAATTGCACCCTAAGTCATCAAGAATAAGGTGGTTGACCCAGATCATTTGTCACTGGCCACAGAACAGATGTCATACATGTTATGGGATAGGAACAAATATCTTAAGCAATCAATACCAGAAATTTGTTGTTCAAAAAGACTAAAAATTACATAATTAATTTATGATTCATCATTTAGGATCCAGTTCATCATGGAATTTCAATTATTGCATATTTCAAGTATGTATACATCCCACTGAAGTTATAGATGTATTCAAAAGCGCAAGGTCAGAGTGATTGTTACTCTGTGTTGAAAAAAGACCTTTGAGCCAGCTCCTCAGAAGCAGCTCCCAGTGCTGAATCTTGTCTTCTGTTTCGGTGTTTGCCAGGGTTTAGGGAAACACTGAAACACCTAAAATTCATAATAAAATGCTCAAATTGTGAAGTAACTTGGAAGACTAGCAGTCTTGGAACCGGGGATCAAAGAAGAGTCTTATTATGGCTCTTAGATTGGAAGAAAAATGTATCAGTTTTCAATCAGCCTGCTAATGACTCAAAACCATTATGTTTATTAAGAAATATTTTTCTTAGGAAGCTACCTGTGAGCCATCCGAATTACAAGTACCTCACTTCATATGACAATGTTACGACTGTCTAGTACTCATTATTTACAAATAAAAATAAGATTTCCTGGGAAGTTATAATTTGCCATTATAAAAAACTAAGTCTAAAGTACTGCCTGCTTTATAGAAAAATAAAAGTGGGCGTATATGTCTCTGGAGATGTCTGTCAATACAACACACAATGTTTCCAAAGGTGGTACACAAGGAAAGATTAAAAACAAATTGGCCTTCAAGAGAAGAAAGAATTTTGCAAAGCAAGTGCTGTTTGTGAGAAATCACAGCAGGCAGACAAATTATTTGCTTTTTTCTAAATTACTTTCAGTCAATCTGACATGGTTTGGCTGGGGAAATACACCTTTTCAGATATGGCACAAGAAACAGGAACCCCCTCTTTATATTCTGACATATTCTCCTTTCTTTTTTGAATACAGGGCACATGCTCCATGAAAGTGTATTGGGTTGCAAGTGCACGGCAAGGTTTAAAGAGAAGGGGTGCTTTAGAGGTGGCTGCTGTAAGTAGCTGTCAGAAGCTTTGCCCATGTCTGACAGAGCCAATGCCAGCTGGCTCCAAGATGGACCCACCGCTGGCCAAGGCTGAGCCCATCTGTGACAACGGCAGTACCTCTGGGATCATGAATTTAAAAAGGGGGAAAAAACTGACCACAACCCCCATTCTCCCTCACATGTGCTGTTGGTGGAGAAGAGCTGGAGAATCTGGGAGTTGAAGTCAGGCCCAGGAAGGAGGGACAGGTGGGAGGGAGGTATTCTAAAATTTGGTTTTGTCATTACCCTGCTCTGAGTTGATTAACAGTAAACTAATTTCCCCAGGTCTGTTTTGTCCATGACAGCAATTGCTGAGTGATCTCTCCCCTGCCTTTATCTCAGCCCACAAGACTTCCATTATATTTTCTGTCCCATGTCCAGTGGAGGAGAATAGACACACTTTAGCGGGCACCTGATATCCAGCTGGGGTCAATCCACCACTGCAAGTATTACTATTGATTTTTATTTGTTCCATTCATAGATTGGCATGTATTTATACTATTCAGGCTCATGTGCAAAAATACAGGTCTGCTAAGAGTTGGCTAAATTTTTGTAGATTTCTGAAACTGGCCTTCTCATTGGAGTAATGCATTTGATTTAGAACCATCAGGTGGTAGGTATGGCTGTAATTTCTCTGGCACCTTAGACTTCTTTCCACCTCAATACATCTCTTCCTTGTATTCTTTTTTTTTTTCCATCCTTATGGTAATGAATAGCTTTAGAGCAATCATGGAGTTTTCTTGTGTCTCTGGATCTGCCACAGAAATAATCAGGTGAATTTTGTTCATGTATGTGAGACAACAGGCCAGTTTAAATGACTGCAGTGTCCCCACCTAAAGTTAGAAACTGTCTCATACTACAAAAACTTAAATGGGAAAACAAGCAAAAGATAAAAATAGTTGAGTCGAATTTCAAAGAACAGATGCAGGATTATCTTGCTGCAAGACTTCTCTGCTACAAGATATTGTCAAATCTCTGCTGCTGTATATGATCACTCTTCTACCAAGGGGAAGTTCAAACAACTGCCTCTGCCTTTCTTCCTCTAGATTTCAAAGCACGACTGCTGTTTGTAGGAAAGAACTTCCTGACTCTTTTCCTGGTGTAGGGAAAAAATTTTCTCTTTTATACTTGATTATGTCTCCAATATTTCAGCAGTACATGAGAGGAATGGATGATTATCACTTCATTTCTAAGCGTTCAGAAAATGATTTAAGTGATACTAGAGTAACAAAAATTTTCCTGTCAGTCAGTGCTCAGGGGGTGGGGAAGAGAGACAAGAAAATTACAGGTCCAAATGGAAGAACAGGTAAATGCTGCGATAAAGTAGAGTTCCATGATATAATTTTGAGTTTCTTCCCTCTCTTCTTGATAACAAATAATAACAAAAACACCTCAATAAAGTCCCAGCTAAAACTGGATTATAGCCAATGCATAGTTTTCCAGTTAAATCTTTTTACTGCATCAAACCCAGAATTTAGCAAACCACTTGTCCTTTCAACAATTCTGCCTCCTATATTACACAGTACTTCTTAGGCTGAGAAGAAGATTTCCACAAGACCTCTTCTGGAAGAGTGAGGAAGACAGCCTAAGATCACTGGTATACTAAGTGCCAAATTTTCAAATTTATTTTCATATATAAGGTTTGTGTCTACTACAGTACTTTGTTTCAGAGGAAAAATGTTATTCTGAAATAAATCTCTTTCTGCCGCTAGTGACTGTGTATTGTTTCATTTTTGATATGTGTGAAAATGCTTCTTTTTGGAGGACAGTAGCACTGGTCTTGTGATATGGGCACTCATTGAATGCAACCAGCCTCCTGTAGGGCTTCAGGGCTGCAACTGAGCATTACACAGCCTCAAACACCTCTCTGCTAGCAAAATTTGGTCCAGCAGACAGGACTCAATATGAACTGAAGTAAAATCTCCGAACAGCACTCGGCACAGATGCCAGGGTCTCAGTACAAGCTTCACCAGTCTCCTGATCAGGTAATCACTCAAATGGGAAGAGAGGCCTTTAAACTCAACCACCTGTCCAGACCAGATTCAGTAATGAATCAAGAGTGGGCTTTTCAGAGCTTTGCCCTGCTCAAGTAAAGGCTTGAAAATCTGAAAAGACAGACTCCATAGCTTCTCTGAGAAAACTAGTCCAATTTTGCTCCTTTCATATTGTGTCGAAATGCTAATTCATGTAAACATAGCCGTGGGAACAGACAGGCACTAGGACTGTTTGTGACATGAACAAAATTTGTATTTCTGGGCCCTTTTTACCTTTACTCTCTCCATAAATTAGCAATGGTTACTTCTTTTTGTTGAGTGTATTGCTCTGGGGGTGTAATTGAGCTTGTGTTTCACCTTCTGCAAGTGAGGTGCATCATTTTAGAGGATTTATGTAGTCCACTTTTGCATCTACTTATGACAGTTAATTTTCTCTGTACATCTTTAAATAATGCCGTCAATAATGACACTACACAGAAGGTCATTTCTTTCAGGTTAAGGTTAGGCAAGTACTTGTCAAGAATGTTGTACGTTTAGTGTCTCTGCCTCAGACAAAGGACTAGTCAATTTTTTTAATCAATTTTCCCCAGTCTTTATTCTGAGCCTGAGACTTATCACTGATACACAAACATGATTTCAGCTGAAACCACAGCATAAAGAATAAAGATATTTTGCAGCCTGCAGCAGTATTTGATGATGTCGAAGGTCATGTTTATGTAAAGAACAAGGTTAATAACAGAGACTTTTTTAAACAACCACTTTCATTCAGTATTTGAAGTAGTCATGTACATCAGCACGAGACATGAAGAACATCTGTACTTCTCTGCTCTTCTTTCAGTGAGCATTTTAGAAGAAGAATAATGAAATGATCTATCTTGTTAAACACTCATTCACATTTCTTTTTGTGTATGATGGGTTTCCCACAACTGCTATACAAAGTACCAATTGAAACTCACCCTGTCATTTATACTTCTACAAAATACGAACAGTGCTAAATACTTTAAAGTGAATCGATTTCCAGTGAAAGTGTTTTAACCTCTTTTTAGGTCAAGAAATAACAATTTTCCAAGCTCACTGTAACATGAGAATTAATCCTGAGAGGCAGGTGTGCACTGCATAATTCATTTAGTCTGTGAAATTTATTAAAAATACTCTTTCTCTGAACTGCACTTGAAGCTTTTATTATAAATTTTAGGTGTGATTTCTTTAACTTGTATTTTAAGTTGTATTCAGAGTTGATTTCTCTCAGATCACCTAGAGGACTGCAATTTGCAATCTCTTCCTTTGTTAGGAATATAACAACAGAATGAGCAGCAAAACATAACAGGGGATGCTCATACATATAAAGCTTGGGTACATCACTAAAGCAATTTGCAAGTAAAAAATACACATTTTCTTTATGTATTCACAAGAGTAGAATACTTAGGAAAAGGACATTCTGGCTATCGTCAAGGATTTTTTGTGCTGAAATTCTGTTCCTAGATGTGTTGCATTCAAGACTCACTACATTGAAGAGTAACGGAACAAAGACCATGTTTCACACTGTTGACCTCATAAACAGCTGGTGGTACAAGGAGAAAAATAATTTACAGTAGTTTGTCAAGTGAGTATAACCATGCTAGCATTAGAAGACTTCATTCCACACATCAACGAAATATTTTTACTATTTCTGTTACATCCATATCATCCTTATTAATCCTTGAATATATTTTATTTCCTTCATAAAATAGCCATTTGTTTTTCATCCTTAAAATATTTATTCCTAGTGATGAATATAAACATAAATAAATGAGATCAGCCATTTGGTATAGCACATGGGTCTGTACTAGTGAAATTTTTTAATTGATTAGATGTCGCCATTTCTCTTTTTTTACTAATGAAATAAATTAGCGACTGCAGCCTCTTGTCTATGGCCATTCATTCTACCGACAGCTGGCTCATTGAACAATACACTTTATATATTTTTAGCTCTAGACTTGCACAAACTTCAAGCTTATGGGAAAATATTCAAAGGGCATAAATGAGCCTGTGAAGGTGTATGGAGTTGGCAAGCTGACTTCCAGTAGCAATTTTAAAATCCCCTCCTGAAAATGTTTGGGGGTTTTTCCTCTAGGTCCTTTTTTGCTTTTCAGGTTATGCTTATAATAAAAAAAAATGTTTAAAAAAATCAATTTTAGGTAAAGTAATGATATGGTAGACCTGTGAATTGTCTTGTTGCAGAGACAAAGTCCCTTTTATGGAATTACTTTAGATTTCTTATTTCACATATATTAAAACACAAGATGAAACATCAAGACCAACAGGTCAATTGAAATGTAAACACCAATCTTAAATACTTGAAAGGCTATTACATCATAGGTGTTTAATTGTATAAATACTCTATACTGTATGCAGAACTTGTGCAGATTCTTTGTAGAATAAGTCATAGCAAGAGGACAAAAATCTGACCCAACATTTTCCCATAAGTTTCTGCACTTGTTCACAAGCTTCATATTGACATCAGTAGACTTCGTTAGGCTATTTTCTTTCCTTCTGCAAGATACCTGACATTTTGTTCCTTCACCCAAAAAAACCCACAAAACCTTCTTGTCTCAAATAGAATTGCTAATTTGCAGTTCCAATCCTAGTACTATTTTTAATACATAACACACATTCCTTATTCCTGATGAAGATCCAAGGTATATGGCATTTTTGTTTATTTTTATGTGACGATATCTCATCCTGTCTACTTCAGACTTGCATGTGTGCATGTGTTTATCTATAAAGAAAATAGATCTAATTCTTTATTTCTAAGAAAATAAGTAGAAGAGTGACTTTTTATAGGAAATCAGACTGTTATCATTGCAAACTGGATTAAAATTTCCTAAAAGTAAGAAAGAGGAAGAATGAGCTTTCATGTACCTTAAATCTCTCTTGAATTTCTTTCATAAAACATGTGTGGTTTGAATTGAGGATACTTGTCTGTCAATGAAATACAGTAAAGGCTGAAGATACCCATTACTGAAAGAAAGTAAGAATACAGCCTGTTACTTCATGAAAAATGTCCCTACTTTTAATCTATCTATTTGCCTGCTGTTCCCAAGATCCACTGCTGCATACCCACACATACCTAAAAGGTAGTCAAAACATATGTAAATATATTTTCAAGCCACAAGCTGAACTTTATGTTACTCACTGAAAGTTACTTCTGCCTGTAGATCAAATCTGGCAGTTCTTAGTCAAAACTTTCTGTAGTCATTTAAGATTTTTCTTGCGTAAAGACTCAGTGTGGACTACAGTTAATGTATCTTTTATTATATTCTTCTGGTGATAGCCACTTTTCCATACCTCTACTAAAATTGCTAAATTTTAGCTCACTGATTAATTTCAAAAGCTCTAGTATTAAAAGGAGTTGTCATTATAGTCTAATGTACTTGAAGTACTTCTTTGGCTTTTGAAATGTTACCTTGCCTATCTCCTTTGAAATGAACAATTAATTAAAAACATTGCTATGCACACTTCCAAGTACTATAAACTTTTCTGAAAGAATTTTGGTTCACCTTTTTTCCCTGACTAACCTGTTACATTTAATTTCCACCAAATTTCATGACCCACAAAGTAATCAATATGCGTAAAAAGATCACAATGGAAGGAAGAAATGTAAACAAAACACAAATCTAATCTTATAAATGTACTATGTGATTCCTGAATGTACCACATTGCAAAGTGGATGTAAAACACCTTTTGGAATTTGGAAATCAGGTTCATGGGTTTTTTTATAGACAGTGGGCTTGAATCTCAACTTTTTGTACCACTGGAGAAAGAAGGACTGCAGCAAAGTCAGCAGGAGAGACCATGATCCAACCTGGGTACCTAGGATACTGCTAAAGAAGAAAGTTTATCCATACTAATTAACCTCCCTGCAGCCTCACAAACATTCACTTCCCAAATAACTTCCAGGTGTGGCAACATGAGGTAGGGATTGCTTTGAGTACAAGTGCAGGTGAGCCCAACCTGTCCTCAGAGAAAATGGAAGGTGGTACCCCTCCTGGTGGAAGTATTGCCATGAACTTGTGACTGGGGCCAAAAACAGGGCATGCCCTGGTTTTTTAGCAGAGGAAGAAAGAGATGACAGACAGAAAGGCAAATAAACTAGTAGACACATATTACCTTTGCAGCTAATATTAAGCAGCAGGATATAATACTGTTTAAGTCTACCTTTGATTATGTTTTAATGAAAATATTTGAAAATCACCTTTATGGAACTGGTATTTACTGAGATATATTTTGACACTGACTTTGATCTTACCTACTATACAGTAGCCCCAAAGCTATGCCTTAATGGACTGACATGAGTGTGAAGTGATCTCAGTGAAATTTCAATGCATAAGCACCCCAGAACAGAGTTAAAGAATAATCAGTAATGGTATACAAAAGTACAAAATTCCAGGGAGTATTCTCAGCTTAGGCCAACAAAAAACCTGATTAACAACACACCAAGTTGAACTACATTTTTATAGGAATGCTGTTTTTTAATAAAATGTAAGTAAATATATTTTCATCCTACTATATTAAGAGTTAGGCCTACTAGAACAATAATTATGCACTTGTTCTACCTAATCATATCAAAGTTTTGTTTGTTTTGACTTAAAGTTTTGTTGTTTCCAAATTACAGTAACTACACTTTTCCTACACACAGGTACTGCTTGGAAGAAAAAAAAAACACAATCAAACATTTTATGTCAGTTAAATGCATATGTATGTATTAAAATACGTATGTATTTAAAATAGATATTAAATCTCATCTCCCAGAGATTGGCTGACTTTTTGGGTTTTTTCTGGTGCATATGGTTTCCAGGTGGTGGGCAAGCTAACTCCTCATTTTTGGATTGCAGAAAATGAGCAACTGACTGTCATTGGGAGTCAGGATGAAAAACTGTTCTACATAGATTGATGGAATCCATTCTTCAGTTTACATTTTTCTACAGCAACAGAAAAAAAACAGACTATAAGATACATAATATCATGGAGAGATAGCAAGAAAAAAGAAAGGACACTTCTTTCTACATAGATTTATTTCTTTTATTGCCAGCTTATCAAGAAATGACCCATCTAAAACATCTAGTGAATAATAGGAGATAAAATAAGCCTTAATACATCATATTATTGAGGTAGGGCATGAAAAAAAAAAAGGCTTTCCTCCCTGCAAGGTACACATAGCAGCAAAATTATTATAATTTCTCATCTCAAATCTGTTATGGCCAGACCTATCACTTTTTAAAGTAGCTTTTCAACCATTTATTTCCTAACAATCACTTTGATGTCTAAAAGTGCATAGTGTTTATTGCAAAGTAGGCTTTCAGAAGAGGCAATATTTAGTATATAAATAAAGTTTTATTCTTTCTTAGGCTAGTGATTCTTGATTCTCTCTCTATTTGTTCCTGCATAAAAATAAAATAACCCTACTGTGTTCCCTGATTGCACATAGCTGGAATTATCTCTCTCAAAAAACCCCAAAAAACCCAAAAAAACCCCCACAAACAAGCAAACAAACAAACAGGTTTACAATTACAATCGTATATTTTATTCTAATGGAACAGAATGGCACTTTTTTTAGCTGAGTGAATTTTCAGAGTAAACTGAAGTCTGTGTAGAAGTATTGCACTGCAAGACTTACAGATTTTACCCATAAAATTTACAAAATTTAGCTTGACAAAGCCTTTAAGGTCCCTCAGTGTGGAATTGTCAGTCTGTTAGCAATGTAGAAGACCACATCTCATGGTCCATTGAAGTCCCAAAGTATCTTCTGTAGAACAATTAGCTCAAGCTCTCTCCAGTGCTTCTGCTATGAAGCCTGTTTACATTTTAATATCTCTGAGAATATTAGGAGAAAGAGAATGTGGAAATAAATGCTTAAGGATAATTTAGAGGCCAGGATGGCCTTGGTCACTTTAATTGCTATGAGAGTTTTGAAGGTGCAGTTGGAGAATCCTTGTTACTACAAAACTTCATCATGGCTTCAATTTGTTGTTGGAGGAAATTCAGAAATTGGCAAAAAAAATTACTAGTGAGGAAATATTTAGCTGAAGTAAGTAATCATTGATTGCTACGGTTATCAAAGATGAGACTGATATCTCTGATATCTTAGGGGACAGTTGTAAGGTTGTGTTCTTAACGTGGAATCCTGATGTTCCAGTAAGAAAGGATTTCTATTGTCCAGTGCCACCCAAAATGGTGGCTGGACTGAGGTAAGCATTTCACATACCCATCACTAATGGGACTCATCACCTTCTCACATGAGCAAGCAGGGTGTTCTTCCCTAAAGAAATCCCATAAAGACAGCAGTACACTCACTGAAATTCATGGCAAAAATGCAGAAGGAGAAGCTCAAAATAATGTAACCCAAAAGACAAAAAAAATGCCGCTATAGCAAGACTTCACGCAAATCAGTGCTCTATAAGGGTAACACTGGAGGAATTTTACCGGGCTGAGCCTGCTGCCTTATTTAAGTGGATAATCATGGTGTCGTGTGCCAAGTACAGTATCTGTCAGTAAGTTAGATACCTGATACTACTGCCAGATGTACATTAAGCCACTTCAAAGTCTTTACCTATTTCCTGATGGATATGGTATCCTACTGCTTCCTGAAATTCTTTGTAGTAGACAGAGAATTAGACAGAAAAGAAGCCATATAGCAGCAAACACCAACAACACAAAATCGGTTTTTAATTCATAGCTTCATTTCTTTCTTATATTTAGATATAGAGATAGCACTGGTTAAGTCCTTCTGAAGTGATCTGTAGAAATAAAATAGTTGGACCTAGAATAGTTGTACCTTTTCAGAGAATTCTTTTTGCCAACATGTAATAGTGCTCGTGATGTAAAGGTTTGAGAGCTACGACACCAAAACAAATAAGAAAATCAAGATAAAAGGAAACACGCTGGATGCCTAAACTAACATAATTTTCTAATTCAATGTAATTTACTGCAATAAGACACTTTTAGTCCACAATTATTCTTTCAAGCTCACATTTGGTACTAATTTTCAGTCACCATTCTTGTTAACACATGCTGCAACAAGTCACACTGGACATCAGAGGCCCTTAGAAATTAGTCATCATAACCCACATGGCTGACACTTAGGAAGCTATATGTGGAGTTTTCCAGATTAAGTTTTATTCTGGTTTTCACATAAGCTGACAGACTGATAGATGGTCATATTTTAACATCAGAGGAAAAAAAAATATAAGTACTGTTGGCAGCTACACTAGCCTTTAATAACAACACAGCGGAAACTTCAACTGGTAATGACCTAATTGTCTGAAATGTCATGGGTTGTGATGGCCATTTTCAGTAGTCATGAGCTGGAAGGAAACAAAATTCCACAGAACAATTACTGAAACTTCCACTCCAGCAGTTCAGGCAATTTCCACACTGGGGGTTATAAACAGTACAATAAAATTAAAAAAAAATCCTACAGTGTACCTGGGGTCTTATGGATTAGTTACCTGAACCTAAATGATTATCCTTAAAGGTGGGTTTCTTGACTGAAAATCTATGGAAATGTTTGCTTTTCCTGTTGAAACCTACAGGATTTCTTCTTTGAGTAAGCAGATAAAAACACTGAGGGAAATCAGAATATGAAAGGTTAATAGAAAACCCAAGGTATGAAAGCCACAAAAAGGCACTTTTGGCTTAAATTAGAATGTGTTGCAAGCATGGGGAGATGTATAGAAACAAGCAAGATAGAAGAAAAATACAGATAGTAATAGGAGACAAAGCACGAATTGGACACTCTCCTGCACAACCTGCTCTAGGTGATCCTGTCTTAGCAGGGCAGTTGAACTAGATATCTTCAGAGGTCCCTTGCAACCCTAATTCCTCTGTGATTCTATGATTCTGGTGGAAAGATTGCATAAAAAGAAGTGGAAAAAACACATAAGCATTATACATATATATATACACACACAGACATATATACAGCCAGTAGCCTTTAATGTAATGTAACGTGGCCGTAATACAATAGTATATAGTTTTAGGTAGAAATACCTAGAAAACCAAAACTGTTTAGAGAAGTACAGAATGGTGGGTTGACTCTGGCTGGATGCCTGCTGCCCAGCTCTATTCTTCCTCTTCTCCACCAGGCAGGGCAGAGAAAATACAAAGGCTTAAGAGTCGAAGAAAAAAGAGGGAGAGATCTGTCACCAATTACTGTCACTGGAAAAAGATACTTGACTCAGGGAAGTTAGTTTCTTTATTACCAAAAAAATAGACTAGGGAAATGGGAAATGTAACCAAATCTTAAAACATGTTCTCCCCATTCCTTCCTTCCTTCTAGACTCAATTTCACTCGTGATTTTCTCTACCTCCCACCCTCCAACAGCACAAGGGGATGGGAAATGAGGGTTGTGGTCAGCTCGTCATACACTGTCTCTGCTGCTCCTTCCTTTTCATGGGTCTTGCCCTGCTCCAGTTCCTCCCACGGGAAACAGTCCTCCATTAACTTTGCCAACATGGGTCCTTCTTCTTCCCATTGGCTGGAGGTCTTCAAGAACTGCTCCAGCATGAGTCCATCCTGCATGGGATGCAGTCCTTCAGGAACAGACTGTTCCAGCATGAGTCCCTCAAAGGGGTGACCCTTTGCTAGTAGGGTCCACTAGCAAACCTGTGCTCCTCTTTCCATGGGTCCACAGGTCCTGTCAGGATCTTCTCTTTGCAAAGTCAGAGCCATCTTCAGGCAGTCCCCTGCTTTGACCTGAGGGCCTCCATGGGCTGCAGGTGGGTTTGTGCTCCGCTGTGGACATCCGTGGGCTGCAGAGGGACAGCCTGCCTAACGCTGATCTTCAGGCCAGGCTGCAGGGGAATCTGTGCTCTGGCACATGGAGAGCTTTCTCCCACTCCTTCTCCACCAATCTGGGTGGAGGGCAGGGCAGTTTCTCTTATACATTCTCCCTCCTGTCTCTGGCTGCTGCTCCACTGCAGGTTTTCTCCACCTTCTTAAATTCATAATCCCAGAACCACTACCTCTGTCACTGATGGGCTCAGCCTTGGCCACTGATGGGTCCATCTTGGAGCTGGCTGGCATTGGCTCTGTTGGACATGGGGGAAAGTTCTGGCAGCATCTCACCTGCAGCCCTTTTACTACTTGCCATGCAAACCCAATAAACAGAGCAACAGTAGTGGGGTTTTGAAAGATGAGATGCTGTGAAAGCAGAGAACAGGAGATAATAATAACTACATGTTTATTTCTAAAAGCATTGTTCAGATTTAACTGAAAGATCAAGTTAAGACTAAACTAGGTTATCTGAGTCCAATTACTGTTGTGCTTTATTACACCAGCAAGCTGAAAAAGATACACATATGTACTGGGACCTTTACCAGCACAAACTGCAACCTGCAATGGCTGTCCCTCAGCCATGATACATTTGTTTTCCAGATTTTCTGATCATTATTAATTCACCTCTCTCAATTAAAAAGGAGTTGTCATAGATGGAATCACAGATGTTATTATCCAAACCTGAAGGTAAGTTCAGTTCCAAAAGGAGTGGAGGTACACTGAAGCTGCCAGATAATTGATTTTCATAATTAGAAACCTTTTTATGATCTGTGACACACACAAGCACTTGCACTGAACTTGATCCATGACACACACAGGCACTTGCACTGAACTCGAAGATATATATTGCTGTTCCTTTAATGTTGCTTACATGAAAAGAATTCCTAAGGAAGCAACTAAGCAAGATTGTGGTGTTTCCTGCCCTCTCAATAGGTCTAAAAATGAAAGCTTCTTTGAGGGAGCTCGGTTACCTTCTCAGGGATATGCCAGGTGAATTTTAATGGCCATTAAGAGTCTCAACTACTATGCAAAAGTTGATGTAATGTATTGGCCCTAATACAGTGCTGCTTTCCATCATAGCAGAATAGTCTGTTACTGTTACACGTGTATTATGTCTATTTTCCACCTCCTTTACAAAATTTTAGTCTGTGATGTTCTCATCAAGGGAAATGATGATGGAGTTACAGAGATCTGTGATTAAATTTGCTCAGCAGCAATCTGTAAATAACCTGCAGCATACTGTTTCCATTTTTTGTTTCACTCTGTAACCTGCAGTGAGTGTTGACTTCCAAGTACTGTTCAGCAAAAAGGAAAAGCACACAGATGACTGATTGGTCCTTGTATTCTGAAATGAAAAATGATGAGCAGAAAGTCATCAGAGGAAACCCCAGAAAAGAAACAAATTTGAAACCAGTGCATCTCCCCTACCTATTCACCTGCCTGACTACTGCAAATAGCCTTTGTGCTGTGCCTTGTCCTCATCATAGATCAATGAGGAAAACTGCCCTGTGTTAGGGGAAAGCTGATTGTTGAACGCATTGATCTCTGCAGAGTGTGGAGGCACACGACTGTCCATTCATGAGTGACTAGAGTCAGTAATGCTAGAGCCCTGTGTTTTCTTTATCTATTTCTTTTCTTGCCCATAGGTTGAGCTGAGTCTTTCACTGGGCTTTGACAGATCAGAGAGAACAGAGAGATTCTTTTTGACACCCTTACTGTACCAGCCAGACTTCACTGTTGACAGGTGATTCAAAAGATGTACTTGTGGGCTGCAGTACAACCTTGAGAATAGTGGGATAATCCAGGGACACCACAGATGAAAGCAACTTTTTAAAGATCTCCAAGTAGGTGTTTCCAGACCACATGGCATGTTTATTTTCTGAGATCTCATCATTCTTCAAGGACTGAAGAGCTGCTTCTACTCAGTGGAGCCTGGAAGGAGGAAGAATTTGGAGACCTTTCTCACCCGCCTCTGGCAGTTTTTCATTTCTCTGTTCTTTGTGCATTTGTATTCATGGAATTTGTTATTGTTGCTTAACTTCCCAGAGAATTGTTGGACTGAAGCACCTCTCTTCATTTCTCTAACTAGTGCCATTTGACCTACTAGACAATTTAATCCAGCCTCCACTTTTGAATGGATTTTCTCACAAGTGGCAATCTCTAGCAGGGTCACTTTGAGAGGCAACCGCACTGCATGTTACCTTGCACCATAATGAGGGCAATTTCAAAAGGCATTCAGTCAAAAGAAAGGGTGTTTTCTGCAAAAGGCTTGTGTCCTACGTTTTCACTTGTCCTTATTAGTGGCTGAAACTATTGAAAAATCTCAATCTATGTCTGTTAATAGTAAGTTTTAATTTTTTTAGTACAAGTTGCAGAAAAACAAGGGTACTCTTAGCAGCCACTTTAGAATCTGGCAAGTTTAAAGGGAACTGAATTGCCCCTAAGGAAATGGGAGGATTCCTGTTTGCTCAGAAAGTCCTGTTCAAAAATCCTGTTTACCTCTGACATATAAACAGATAGGAATGGATGGGTGAAGCAGGAAAGCCAGGCAGTTTTCAGTGTACTATTCATATTAGTCTGTTTTTCATGTCACTGAAAGGCTTTGATTAGCACAGTATATATATCAGAGATTACAATTACCCCTCTCCTGTAACCATACCTTGTATAACTGCTAATCAACAGTCCTTTGACATTCATGTTATAAGGCCTTGTGTCTTTTCACTATCTCTGCCTTTCTTCCTCTCTTTTTCTCATTTAAAGTACACGAACAGCTGATTGATGCCTATCAAAATTTGCTGCCCATAGAAAAGGTGCAGCATGGGTGGCTGCACTGCCTCCCTACTGCATGAAGGGCAGCTGAGGAATGCTGCTTGCTGCTGAGCCTCAGCCTTGCCGCAAGAGAAGCAAACTCCACACAAGGACAGACAATGGCTGGCCCAAAAAGTGAGTGTGCAAGCTCTCTGCAGGAGCTGACAAAAAGAGTACTGCATTTTATTAAATATTTTTGTCTACCACTCAGCTATACCGAATCTCATGGAGACCAGCAGCAGATAATATTCTATTATTTCACTTCCATAAGCAAAATTAATTCAAGTGGAATAAGATCTAAATCTTATTCCATTTAGATGTTTTGTACCAGAATCCTAAAAAAAAATCAATGGCAGGATATTTTCATTTACTTTATTGGATGATTGACACAGAATAAAAACCCCAAAACAGACAAACAAACCAAACCCTAGCTTATATCAAGCAGACAGTAATACCATAAAATATCTGACTATCTCAGTGAGGTAAACAATACCTTCTTTGAATTTTACTTTTTTTTTCTACCTATATGGTACTCCATGCAGGAAAAATGTCAGGTAACACTTGGTATCTCACCTGTAGCTGCTGAGACTCCTTCTTATGCTTTTAGAACCAAAACATATACTTTTAACAATTTTCAAAACTGAATAAAGGCCAATGGAACTCCATTTTCTAATCACTATTTTTTTTCAGAAGACAAATATTTATGGAAAGTGGGATATATTTCCTTGAGGAAGGGGACTAGAAACATCCAGATATGTATTAAATTAAGTTCCAGTTTCAAGATTTTTTGTGTGGCTAAGAATGCTAGAAATCTGGGGAGTTGTGCTTTTTAATGCAAAATAAAATTCTCATAGCATTGATGAAAACAAGAAATTAAACTATGGTATGTATTCTTTGCATCCAGCTAATCCTAAATCACAGAAAATAACAGGATTATAAACCAAATTTGCTGCATATGCTTAGCAATTATGGTAACACTGGTGAGAAAATAAATTGAGCTAATCATTACATAATAGTTCTGAAGATGTTCAGTTAGAACTGAGCATGTTAGATTTTTTTTTAAGGAAGTTTAAAAATGAGGAATGAATAAAATAGACTTTGAGACATGAAAAGCAATTGAATTCCTCAGGCATCCAGGCAGTTTGGCATGAAATTATCTTACTTTCAGAAGCAAAAATATTCATGTTCATATGAGATTTCATATACGTATTTCTATTTGTATTACTCTACCTTCTACTTGTGTCCATTATGCAAATGAGCAGGCTTTTCCTATCACTCCACAATAAATATAATTATAGAATTATTTACATTGGAAAAGATTTTTAAGATCATCAAGTCCAGCCATTAACCTAATTGTGCCAGGGCCACTACTAAACCATGTTCCTAGGTGCCTCATTTACACAGTTATTAAATTCCTCCAGGGGCCTCAGCCACTTTCCTGGGAAGTCTGATTCAATGCTTGACATGCCTTTCAGTGAAGAAATTTTTTCTTATCCAATCTAAACATCTGGTGCAACCTGACGAAATTTCCTCTCAGCCTATTGAATAGCGACTGACCTCCCCCTCACTACAATCTCCTTTCAGGTAGTTAGAGAGATAGCAATAATGTCTTCTCCAACCTTTCCTCTTTTCTCAAACAACCCCTGCTTCCCATAAGACTCGTGCTCTAGTCCTCTCACCAGCTTCATTGTCCTTCTCTGGACACACCGCAATACCTAGGCGCCTTTGTTGTAGCCCAAAAACAGAACACAGTAAACAGGTAGTAAGAATGACAGTTGCAGATAAAGACTCCTCCCCGCCACACACACCCAAAGACTTGAAGAGAATGACATCAAGAGATACCGGGCTAACATGATTCCATCCAGCACCACAGAAGCTGACACAGTAATCAAGATTCAGTCCAACAGTTGTCAGCAGCATCATTGGCATAAGTTGTGATGAGGCGAGGACAAACTTTGGTGCAGACCAGAAGAAACATAACTATCCTTTACATTCTTTCAGGCTTATAAAGAAGAACAGGGAGAAATCAGGTAACTGATGACTTTGACTACTTTGATAGAGCTGGACTTTTTTCAGAGGTACATAGTGAAAGGATAAGAAGGATCTGTATCAAGGAAATTTCTGAGTAGATACAAGAAAAAAAGTCACAGTGAGTGTGGTCAAAAGTCAGAACAGGTTGCTCAAATCAACTGGAATGTCCTTGGAGATACTCCAAATTAGACTGGACAACTGAAGCCACCTGAACTATACTCCAAGTTGATTTTGCTTTGAGCAGGATATCAGACCAGATAACTTTATATATTCAATAATTTTGCGATTGCAAAAGCTATGCGTTCTTGAGTGTCTTGACAACAGGGAAGCACCTGGTACAGCCAAATCATTGGCGTCCCACTAGGAATATCCTTTTGTTTCCAATATTTTAGGAAAGGGCAAGATTTTTATTAAACAAGTTCAAGTAACTGGGTACTCAAAGATGGTATATATGCAATCTGAAGAAGACCATAGACATATTGATTAACATAATAGAGCTTCTGAAGAAACCCATATGTAAAAACCAAATAATTCCTAACATTTCTTCAGTCATAAATACAAATGTCTGGCCTCCAGAAAAGATAGGGAAACAATGCAAACCATGATAAACAGATCTGAGTGTGCCCACCAAAGACCCAAAGATTCTTGATCCCAGAAAGTTTACCAGTGGCATGTTCCCACAGTGCCTAAGCTCTCATCCATCACAACCATTATAAGGAATGCTAGAAGGAATCTGGAAAGCTCAGCACCAAAGGATTTTTCAGTCATGCTGAGGAGGTGTTGAAATACTATCTTAATTGTCATACTGTGCTGCTTCTGCTTCGTGGACACATATGGAAGGTGGCCAGTCAGCACCCCTACAGTTTCATAGCGAGATCCATCACACACCAGCTCAGATAAGAAAAGACCCCAGATCTCTGAACACAAGGTTTCTATATTAGACAAAAAATTTTATTTATCTATCCAGAATTGGCAGTCCTAACAGGAGTCATAGTTTATCAAGAGTGACAGGGTGACAATTTCTCATTATAGAGAAAGTTCTGCCCGTGAACACATGATGCTCTATATGGGTAAATGGATAACACAAATGTTCATGTAAGCAGATACATGATGCCTAGAGGACAAGCATTTTCTGACATAGCTCTCTTTACTCCTTTGCCTTTGATGTTTTTGGAGGTGACTATTCTATTTTCACCTGTCTAGTAAAATTATAATACCCATGGCAACCAAAATTGAAATGGCACATCTCAGAGTTTGCAGGGTTTCATCACCCTGGGAAGCATCCACATGAATAATCAGCATGAATTTAGCTTCAGACCTTGATGTATTATTCAAGAAAAATAGCTTGTCAGTTACTTCCAGTGGATCAGAGAGTCTTTTACAAACTTCTACCTGCTTTTTAAAAGGTATCACTTTTACAGAAATCTTATTCCCCAAGGCCTCACAGTGTTTTTGGACAAAATTATATTTATATGTATGTGTAATGTATGCATACATACATAGATATATAAATATATATATATNAGCTCAGGAATTTAATGTGCATATAATGAAGATACAACAGCTACTTTGACTCAGTGCTCAAGACCACTAGAATTTGTCTCACTGTCTACCTGTCCTGGTTCCATCTGGGATAGAGTTCTTTTTCTTCCTAGTAGGTGGTACAGTGATGTGCTTTGGATTTCATATGAGCATAATGATGATAGCACTGATATTCCGTTGCTAAGTAGCGCATTCCTTAAGTCAAAGACTTTTCGCTGTCTCACACTCTGCTAGTAAGTTCCTGTGAGGGAACACAGCTGAGACAGGTGACCTGAATTTGCCAAAGGGATATTCCATACCAT
>VZSE01010481.1:6917-21030 GCA_013398275.1 Promerops cafer
GTCTCTCAGGCTGTTGATGAACTATCTCCGCAGCAAGTGACAGCCATCCCGATCCTCACCCAGTGCCACCCAGGCAGCAAGAGAGCGAGGCTGCTGCCAAACTCACCTTTTATCTGCCTCGTAGTCTCGCGATGGTTCTGCCCTTTCCCCCCAGAGTTCCCCTCCCCCTGCCCTGTTCCAAGCACCCAGTTTCTCAGTTCCTCCCCGGCACTTCTAGTGGAGAAAATTCCAACCTCCAACAAAAACAAACACACAACAGCAAAACTGGTATTAACAGCAAACAGACCCAGAACCAGTGACAGCCTTTCGGCTGTGGCACTTTCCCTTTGGTGCAGTTACGGTCACAGCCGGCAGGGGCGCTGGCAGCTCCCGATGTGCAGGGCAGGTGCGGTGCTCCCCACGTGGCTGCAGGGGGCGCTCCGGCACGGGCTCGGCAAACACGTGGTGGTGCTGGCGTGGCCGAGGCAGGAGGGAAGATGGAGGAGAAATGCGTCTCTACGAAAACCCCGGGGCAGCCGGCCCGGCGCCTCCAGCAAGAATCTCAGGACCAGCAGGCTGCAACAGCAGGGATGAGCAGAAAAAGTCCCAGGCTGGTGAGCGAAGTGCACCAGAAACTCCACGGCAGCAACTGGAAATGCAGGGTGTCTCCGGCCGGGCGTGCAGAGAGCCCAGAGCAGCGCTGAAGCAACAGCGGGAGGGTGGGACAGTGGCTCCAGGCAGGGCAGAGAGAAGAGGCAGGATTTCCCGGAGAGCACGAGCAGAGGCCGGTCGGTCTCTCAGGCTGGTGATGAACTATCTCCGCAGCAAGCGACAGCCGTCCTCATCCTCACCCGGTGCCACCCAGGCAGCAAGAGAGCGAGGCTGCCCCCAAACTCACCTTTTATCTGCCTCCTACTCTCGTGATGGTTCTGCCCTTTCCCCCCAGGAGGGGGAAAGGAGTTCCCCTCCTCCCACCCTGTTCCAAGCACCCAGTTTCTCAGTTCTTCCCCAGCACTCCTAATGGGGAAAATTCCAACCTCCAACACCTTCATTTCTGACTAGATGTTCTGAGGGGTAGGGGAAAGACAGTGGCATGCTCTAGGTTAGATGCCATATGCTCTAGGATGACCCTGCTTGAGCAGGTAGGTTGGACCAGATAGCCTGCTGTGATCCCTTTCTACTTGACCCATTCTGTGATTCTGTGCCAACCTGTGACATTCTGCTGCACAAAATTGTGCCCTTTGGAAGAAAACAGAATTAAGACTGCTTAACTTTTTCTGTTTTTCTACAGAAAATAATTATTTTGTAGTATAATTGTGCATGAAACAATAGTACAGATTATTTCTAGCTTTCTAGTACTAGCACAGTGTAGCAATTTTTAGCTTCCTTTGGACATCATTACACCTGTAACATTGTTTCAGGGAAGCAGACTGAAGTCATAGTAATGACTTAGTCCTTTTTTTGTCAGTAGTTCTTTACAAATGTGCAACAAGATGATGACAAGAGCCTTTGAATGTCTTTTGACATCTAATTATAGTTTAAAGGGATTTTTCAGTCTTAGATTTGCTTTAAATGTTGTTCTTCTTGGAAATAATACCTTTAACAGTTGAAATCTGTTCTTTCTTTAAAACAGATTGGGCAACATGCACGGCTCAAGTGATTAGGAGTAATATTTGTCATACTTTCACTATAAATAGTGCACCGCTTTTTCCATCAAAGGAAAAAGAATGACAAAAAAGTAAAGCTTTTTGTCATTACTTTGCCTAGAAATGCCAATGCATCTGCAATAGTGAAATTAACATGAAGCAGAGAATTAATGATTTCAGTCTGGGTTTTGTATTGTATTTTGTATGGATGGATCTTTCACATAATCAGTGTAACGTGTTTATCAGACTTTGTCATTGGAGACTACCCAGTAACACAAGACTGCTTGTGCACAAGACTGAGAACAAAGCAGTCACTTAACTCTAGTTCTACCCACTGTTGCTTTTGGATTCTCTAAGATCTGGATCCATGTCAAAACAATGGTATAAGACCTGATTATTTCAGCAATAAAAATGAATTTCCGATATAAATTGCAGGATGTCTGCAGAGAAACCAGTGCTACACTTTCTGCTCTAGGCTACCAGCTCCTTTGAAAGGGAGAGAGGTTCCTGTCTGCAACAGGAACCTGGGATACCTTCTGTACCAGCCCCACTCGGACATCTCCAAGTGCAGGACATGCAATCCCTACCAAGTAACAATGTTCCCTGAGAGTGTTTGTTGGGCAAGGTGCTTTCTGATCACTTCCTTAAGTCAGGTATACTTTTGAAATCTCATTTGGAAATAACAAACCTGGAGGGAGGTCTCCATCCATCCCAGTTTTATTCTGCTTACAGGTTTCTCCTGGTTTTGTCTTGTAGAATACCAGTTCTGCCACCTGCATCAGGAGATAGGACAACTGAGCTGTAGAGCACCATCTAGTCTGGTGGGTCACTGAAAACCGAATTAAAAGAATGCCTCCTGTTGCTTTGTGCATATGTTGTTTCAGCTCTAACATGACACATAATTAGCTGGTTTCTTCTCACTTGCCCAAATACTCATTAAATTTGTCTTTTCACTATTGTGATAAGTGTGAATAAGGATTAACATGTATTTTGAATGTAAATGATTCGTATTAATTTACAAAAGAAATTATACCGAAATGTGAATATTCCTGAGCATGGAATATTTTTTTCATTTACATGCAAATTTTTTATTAAAATATCCGTGATATTTTTATTGACTATGTGACAAGCAAAAATTCTGTTCCTAATACCCTGCTGGTATTAGACTTCAGTACCTCCAACAGCCTAGCAACTCTTACTCAAATGGAAATTCCTGTTTAGTATGTACTGGCATTTAGCTTCCTACTTACACTTAAATAAAGAACCAAGAAAATGAGCTGTGAAATATTCTGAAATTAAGGTTGGATTCCCTTCCCTCCCCATTTCCTCTCCAGGCTTGCAACAGCTCCCTTGTTCCTGGACAGGCATTTTCACCAGAGAAAATAACAAAGTGACCTGCTTCTCCCTACTGCTTTAAAAAGCAGTCAGGCAATGGAACTGGAGAACTCCTGCAAGCTGAAATAACTCTCTGTGTCTTTCATGACTAATTTATTTGCTTGTTTGTTTAATTTGGGCCTGTTACCCAAGCAAGCCTGTCATGTGCTCTAGTAGCCGACTGAGCTGACACAACTGACTCTGAGACTGTTTGCTCTGTATTGCAGCCTGTACCTGCTGAGAATAACCAGGAAGGAAAACAGAAGGGAATCCCAGCTGATTCCCTGCCTCTATCCAGCCATGCTCATCACTCACAATGAAAGAAAATGTAGTGGGGCATACACTTTACTTCACTGAACAGCCCTCCTGCACTTTCACAAAAAGAAGGACCATTACATTCAAGGGCTTTGCTTATTTTTTAATAATGATTACCTGGTAGTATATTTGCTACAGAGCCTGAAGGAAATGTTTCTGTCTCTAATATGCTGCACTGATGAGTGTAGATACTTAAATGTAAGCTATGAAATCAGTTGTGCTGGGCAAAGGCTCAGCAGTGGAGAGTGAGTGAAAGGAGCGATTAAGAACAAAGCATGTCCAAAGAGTTGGTGTTTTAGCAGCTGTGAAAGAACTGGGAATCAGGTCGGTCTCAGTCGCTGAGGATACTAAAAGGAGGAATCACCCTGGTAACCTAACGGCATGACAAACAACTCTTGTGTTTGGATTTTTTCATGAGCCTGCACCTTGCTTGAAGTCTCATTGCTATGAATGCAAGTTTAGATTTTTGTCCTTGCTCATTTATGAACAGCATGGAAAATGTATTGCCAAAGATGGTCAGCCTGTAGATACTTTTATTAACTGGTGATACAGATAGCTAAAAGTAGTTAAAGAAGATAGCTAAATACAGATAGCTAAAAGATAGCTAAATACAGATAGCTAAATACAGATAGCTACAAATAGCTAAATACAGATAGCTAAAAGTTGTGGTAAAGAAGTAAATTTCATTTACTTCTTTACCACAACACACTAAATTTTACATGCCAGGTAACAGATTGTCCATAAACATTATTTTTTACATACAATAATTATAAAAGACAATGAAGCTGTTTAAATATGTGCAACAGTATCACTGATTCCTCAATGATTACTTATAAAATGATTACACTACCAAGTGTATTTTTCTAGGGACCATTCAGTAGCTCTTAACAAATCTTAAACCTTTGCTTGTTTAGTATATAAAAGTCTTCGTAAGAAAGAAGGACCTTACTGGAGAAATGAAAATTGCAGAATTGCACCAACATAACGGTCCATTTCTACAGCTTCTAAGGATATGTATGTGGGAATGTGAAGGAAGAAAGAGTGAGAGAGAAGAGAGAGTTAGGTTTATAGTTTCCTCAGATGTTTTAGAAATCATATTTCAATTTGTGGTTCCTGCACAGACTGCTCTGGCAAAGCTCTCTCAGATTTAATTTGAAATTCTGTTGGTGTAAATATTATCTTTACATCTCCTAAATCCCTCTGTTTTCATTTTTTGTATTTATGTCTTACAAAAAATGAATTACATTCAGCAAACTCCCCTTATTTAACATCTTATATGAAGTCTTTGTTTCTACTATTCTAAAACAAATGGCACTAAACTAAACTAAATTATACTAAGCTAAGCTAAACTAAACTAAGCTAAACTATACTAAACTAAACTATACTAAATGAAACAAAACTATTTTATTTGGTTTGTGTGGCCACATTTTGGTAGCAGAGACCCTGCTGCAGCCTATGGAGGAGCCCACACTGGAGAAGGTGGATACCCAAAGGAGGATATGTTCCTGTGGGAAGCCCACACTGGAGCTGGCTCCTGGCAGGACCTGTGATCCTGTGGGGGACCCGTGCTGGAAGAGTTCATAAAGCCCATGGGAAGGACCCACTGTGGAGAAGTTTGTTGGGGATTGTCTCCTGTGGCAGGGACACCAAAGAGTGTATGAGGACCTCCCCCTGAGGAGGAAGGAACAGCAGGGACAACTTGGGATGAACCAACTGCATCCTTCTGCAATGCAGGGAAGAGGTAGAGAAAATGGGAAGTGAAATTGAACTTGGGAAGAAGGGAGGAGTGGGACAAAGGTGGTTTTAAAATTTGGTTTTATTTCTCCTTACCTTAATTGATTTGATTTATAATAAATTAATTTCCCCAAGCTGAGTCCTTTTTTCCCATGACAGTGATTGCTGAGCGATCTCTCCTTGCCCTTATTGTGACATCTGAGCCTTTTATTACATTGTCTCTCTCCTATCCAGCTGACCAGGGAAGGGATAGAGTAGCTCTGATGACACGTGGCTTGAACCCACCACAACTATATCCAGATATATTGATTTATTCCCTTACTGCATAAAGGCGAATTCCTTTTGCTGTCACCTAGGTAAAACAATAGTGCTCACGACTGTTCAGTTAAATGAAGTCATTAACTTATTTTGACAACTTTGAGGCACAGAAAGCATTCTGATGACTTTGTCTAGTGATAAAGGAACAGCAGAAACAGTTTCTTATTAAACAGTGGGTTCCTCTTCTCCATATACGACTCTCAAGATCTTCTCATTACAGATCTATCCTGTTTTGCCTGCTGCTCCATACCAGAGACTTTGTTTTCCAGGCATGTTTACAGTTCCATAAGTTACTCCTGGGCCATCATATTATCATGGCCTTGTGTCCAATTTCATCTGCTTGAACACCATTCTCTCTATGCACACTCTCACTGCAGATAGGGTAGAGAAAAGAAGGAAACTTGTAACAGGCAAGACTTGTATATGCAGGGTGTCCTGATCAACAGCACCAACCTATACTGTTTGACAGCTGCATTGAATGTGAAACTAATAAAGGCATGATGATTGACAAATTTTGAGGAAGACAAAAGGAAATTAAACGTCATGAAATAAACCAACTGGAGCTCTGTACTTGTCGTGACGCTGTAGCATTTTCCTTCAACACGGTCCTAACTGTGATAACAGAGATGTAAAGTTCTGATAAAGAACTTGTATGAAAACACTCTTCTGGCTGACCAGAAATACAGAGTTCTGCAACAAACCTTATTAGAAATTGGTTCATTGAAGAAATTAGTAAAACCTTCACTAAAGTAATCATGTCTCAATAATTCTACTGGGTCCCACATTTCAGTTATTTCAAATTGGTTTGGCAATGTAGACTTTTCACATGGTAGCAAGAAGACACACAACTTGGACAGCTTTATTAACAGCTGTGTTTTTTATATCTCTATATTTGCTCAAAGAAGCAGATTTTCTTTCTGTGCATAAGTCTTCTAGAACCATGATACATTACATTGGAGAAATTGCCTCCATAGTTCTGAAGAACTCGGTTTGATTGCCAGTCTTCTGTTCCTATGAGTTGTGGTTTTTTAAAATGTCCCCATATGATTTTGCTTTCTTATATTCAGAATGCAGATGCTAAAAGAGTTTGATGGCTACTTTTGTCCAACACAATGATGAAAAGCACCATACTGCAATATATACAATATAATGTGTTTATTCTTCAAGTCCAACTTGCCAAATATAAATTCTTTTATTTGCCATATAAAATTTTGTAAGTAGTTTTCATGTGAAATGAAACATTGTATAAGTGAGCCTTTTTCTGTTTAATTCAAATTATGTAAACTCAATTACTTTCTGTAAACTCAAAATCATTTACAGTTGGTCCTTCTTTTGTAACCTTTAATACCCTTGTGCATCAAATGTAAATATATGTGAGGACAGTAATTTACAGAAACAAGGTGTGTAAAGTAGTATCAACAGCTAACATCCTATCCATAATTACAATGAGATAAGAGGGGGAAAAGAAGGAATAATCCCTTTAAATCTTTAGAAAAGAACTGTACACTGACTCAGATTTCATCTGAAATTATTATTGGATAACAGTTTTGTATTGACTTTAGTCTTCTTTTTCATTTTTATTAGGACTCAATTCTATGATGTCCCACTGCTTTTATTACAAAATATAAACATAGACATCACAGTGTGTCATTTAAACAATACTGAAATAATCTTAAGTTTATATTACTTTTTGCAATCTTTCACATAAATGGAAAAAAATTCAATCTTACTCTTCAGAGCTGTGGCCTTAAAAAGGAAAATAATTCACAGAAGATGTCTAAACAATTATTAATTCTTTGTTCGTTATAGTTGACATGATGTTCATGGAGTGACTTGCTAATAAAAGCCTTAAAAACATTGCTTCTAGTCACTTTACTATCACAGTGCTAACTGTTTAAATTGCAATGTCACGACACAGAATTGATGAATTGTTAACAAAAAGTACATTAGCTCCTTTCTTAAAGGGAAAGATAAAATTGTATTTACTACAGAGTAGAAAGGTATTGAAATGTTTTCCTGCATTGTCTTCTCCAGTGATGAGACAACCTAAAACGTGTTTCTGTTTCCCATTTACTAATTTATTTAGTAGATTTTATGTTCAAGGATTACATTCTGCATGTAGTCTGTAAAGAACAAAGAGCTTTAGATTTAAGAATGCTTGCCATGAAAATGACATTAACATCTGGTAGGTAATTCACATATTCACTATTTACTGACTCCTGAACCTAATGTAACCCACATAGAAGCTTGGTTTCAGTGATGATTTAGAGGATTTTCTGAGTTCAAAACATATAGATGCTCCTGTGCCAATGACTTTCTTATGTGGGAAGAATTGGAACATAAAGGAAACCTGGGGGTTTGCATAGAGGCAGCTTAATATTTCCTTTTAAATAGTTGAGAAGACTGCTGACATGCAAAGAAATGATCATATTAGGTTTATGTAAGTACTGGCCATTTGGGGAAAGTTAGTAATCAGTCATTGTTTTCCCTTTTACAAGAAAATTTCTCCATGTTTGTAATGTTTTTAATATTGAAGGTATAACCAATTTAGTTCCAGTTAAAATTTTATTTTAATTTAATAATTTAGGAAAAATATAAGACCAAAAATTATGCATTTTCCTAATGCTTGTACTATCTTAATAAACCTTCCATTTAATGATGTGATTTTAGTGCAAAGTAAATGTTAAGAAAGTTCATCTTTTCTGAAAGATTGAGATTTTCTTCTTTTTTTCTTAGAGAAGAAAACAAAATGGGAAAAAACTCCAAATTTGGTGTTTATAAGAAAGAAGTCACAGAAAGACTGTGAGTCTTCCTTGGACTGAGAGTTCCAAATGACTACAGACCAAATTTCCTTCTCATTGGTTTTAAAGCCTTTCTGAACATCTCCAAGATAAATTATTTAGTCTGTCTAAGGAATGTAAAGAGAAAACGAGCTGCTGGGCATATTTAATGAGAAATTTGCCCCTTTGCACATAGTTGTTTTCAGGTTACCAGGAAGTTAAAGGAAAAGCATACTTGGCACAAAGTTGAACATTTTCCATCCTGTCAATTGGGTTTGTAGGTGAGTAATTACATCTGTATACAGAAACTTTTGGAACATTTGACTGATGTCCATTATGAAAAGTTCACACAACCATTTATCAGAAGATTTGGTATCAGTCTGGCATAACTCCAACTCAAATGCAGTCAAATATTCTCAGAAGTATTGGAAAAGTCCTCCAGTATGTCAGTTTTATTGGAAGTGAGGTTGGCATGTGCTAATGTGTGTGCCAGCATACTCTGTACGAGTGACTGAACTAGACTCAGTTTAGGCTGCCAGTCTTTTATTGAGGATTTTGGTTTTTATGTGGAAAATACTTGATCTTGGCTTCCCAAGATAAGAATTATGCACATAAAAAAAAGTACTAAGTTCTTTCTTTGGAAAAACAATGCAGACTTTGTAGGTAGGCTAGATGAAGTACTAGAGTAAAACAAGAATGTATTCATGAATTTCAATTTAAATTCATACATGAAATTAACAAGGAAGGGGAAAAAAAAGCAATAAATGTGCATATGATTTCAACTTTCTAGCAATAATTGATTACATTAATATTTGTAACCCTTAAAGCTTTAAAGTGCTGCATAATGAGAACATACACACTTTTAGCTTTACAGTGGAGAACAGGCAGATTGTCAGTAATTTGGTTTAAATTACACATGCAATTGAAAGCACAGATATGAATAGAGATAAGATGTTCAGAGGAGTAATCCACTGGCCAAGATAGCATTAACACACTTTATTATCTGCCTAGAGGCATCAGCTGATAAATCTTTCCAATGACAGAGTAGTAAGTGGGAACCCAGATCGTAGTAGTCTTTTTCATTCTTATAATTTCTATTGCTTTTATCACTTTTATCAGTTTTATCACCTTAAGTTTTGTTTCCTCTAGGGTGAGAGTCATCAGAATCCAAAGTCCTGATAACCTAAGAAAGAATGGGAGGTGGTGGGGGCACATACTACCTCTGAATTGTTTTGTGATTGTAATGGAGGAACTTGCAAAGCCAATATTTAGTGGTGCCTGGCTGCTGGGCTTTTTTGGATTTTGAGGGGTGTGGGTTATGTCCACATGTTCATATCAAGGAACTTCTGTTACGTTTCATCTGTCTCCTTCAATTTGCAAGCCTTTGCACAGTCTCCCTCAAAGAAAGGGAATAAATTAAAGGTTGAACACTTTGGAGCAGATAGAAAATAGAGATAGAAACAAATATGGGGAAATGAGGGACAGTTAAAGAATACAAGTTATTCACTTTAAGTATTCTGCTTTCCTAAACACGTTAGCTACTAAGAATATTGCAGAAGATTTTACAAAACCTGAAATAACACTCCTAGCTCCTCAGACAGAAAACAAGTAAGATATTTGGTACAAAACAACATATTACTATTTGCTAAACCAAGTTACTACTTTATATTTTAACCTTTCAGACGTTTCTTGGTTTTTAAGTTACTGAGCAAAATATAATTTTAATGTACACTTCTGATTCTGTGATGCAGGATCCTGCCTCCTCATTTGGAGCTGTGAATATTTTCAATCTGACTTAGGAGATAGTACATATCACACGCAAAAAATATTTTTCTGAAACAAATATGCCTGAAGGGCAAGAAGTAATCATCAAAAAAGCATTTAGATTCCTCCAGGAGGGTACTGAGGTGTCTAATGATCTAATGCTACTTAACTTCTAATTTCTACCAAATTAAAATAACTTGTAACCTCTCCTGCTACTGAATATGTATTTCTTCTGGTAAAGGACAGATAGTGATAATTGATAGAATGTATTGAACAGAACAAAAAGACTTTAGTAGGAACTTCTGCCTATGTTAAAATAGAAATGGATAGTGCTTTAAAAAAATGTAATGATCAAAAAACCCCACATTGATGGTGCTATTTAGAGTGCAGAGAATTAAATGTTCCTGCTCAGTCTATTCCCTTTCTAATAAATAAAATCTACTAAACAAGGAGATTTCAACAAGAAAAAGTGAAGTTACCAAAACCCAAAAAATGTTCACTTGACTTTTCTAGCTTTGCTTAAAAGGATAAACTTGCACTTTAAATTATGCATATTATAAGAAATGTAAACGGACTAATTACTAGAAGTGGTCATTTGATAAACATCAATATAGTAATTTAAATCAAAGATTTAATGTTTTGTCTCTCCAAGCTGGTAGGAGTTAAAAAATTACTACCTCTCTCAGTGCTTGCTAATAATACAAAACCTTGTAAAAATTAGGATCAGTTTGTGAACCATGTTTGTTTTTTTTTTTAATTTATTAGCTCATGAAGCATGAAATAAAAGGAATGAGATGCACTCACCAAATGGTTAAGTTACAGTAACAGGTCTGTAATCTGAATCTAAACTCACAGGATCAGAAATGCTCGCACCCTTGCCAGTGTTAACTAATGCATTACATCTGAGAATACATTACCAAGTCCAAGACCAAACACTGGGAATTACTCTTAGAGAAGCGTTTTAGTTAAGGAACAACACTGAATGCTTTTGGTTACTTTTTTTGCTTTGTTTCTGCCCTTTCTCTCAGTTTCTCCTAATTTTCTTCTGCAAGTTGCAAGACTAATGAGTGCAAAACCAAACAAACCTTGGATCATGTTTTCCCATCTTATAACAAGCCTGCTAAAGTAGTTTTGTAGCTTTGTAGTAAACAAAAACTCAAAGCTTCCCAATTATTGAAAGAGTAGGATTTAGACCATTACAATAGAACACTGTGGGTTTATCATTTCCCATGGGGTGCATTAGATATCCCTTTGCTAATGCATTAATCATGTCCCTAGTTGCTGGCATGATTATATTCTTCTCCATTGTCCCTTATTACTCAACTTTTCTGTGGGGAGGTATACATTCTAAAATTTACACCCTAAAGACACGGCATCTGCTTTTAAGCCACTCTATGTATACTCTGAGATGTATCAGCAATGAAACATGAATGATAAAACTGTGTGTCACTGAGACAGAGATAATATAATTACTTTTTTAAAGGAGGGCACTCACAGAATCCAAAACTTATGGCAAGTACCTGTGGAGTAGAAAACTCCATTTACATGCAACAGATATATAATATCTTCTGTGTGATACTTGGTGTATTCCTGAATAAACCTAAGACCTGGAATTCAATTTTTTTTCCTGACAGACTATGTTCAAAGTTTATCCAAGAGAACCTCTGTGGCTCATAATCTTGTTCCCTAAAAGCCACCATTATTCAGCTCTTAAAAATATTGAGGGCTGAATTTGACTTTTCACTTTTGTCTGTGTTTTGAATTCAACTGTATTCTGGAAATGTTTTGAAAAGTGTGGACTGACATCTAGGAGACGGAAAATAGGTGAGGTTCCCAGAGTCATGGCAGGACTGGTCTGCGACTTATGTAGATGTTTTTATAATTTCCATTTAAAAGAATAAATAGAGTTGCATGTGTCTGACCTCCATTTCTATAGATGGAAATATTTTTTCATCACTCCACAGAACAACACAGATACTTGGGAATCCAATTAAAAAATTCTGGATTTGGTAACTCCATTTCCAGCAATGTGATGGTTACAGATGATAACATGATAGGGTCATAGGGTTAAAGAAATAGATACTGAATTAGGTAATTATTTATGCAAAATAGCAGTGTAATTAAACCAGTGATTAAAAAAAAGAATCAATAAAACAATGGATTAATTAAATATCATGTAATCCAAGACAAGGTAAAAAAAATAGGCAATTCAGAGTGTATAAATCACAGAATAAATCAGCTAATTAGTTTGGTAGTAGACACATCAGCTGAATGATCAATAAATTAATCTATTCATTAAGCAATAAGCTAGTTAGAGATCCATGTAATTAAATAAACAAAAAATGTTGAGTACAAAGAAAAATGTCTCAAGAAGTCTGACAGCTAGAAGCAGGTGAAAAAAGGGAAAGCTGGAATGCCAAGAGCAGACTAAACCATGGAGGAGAGGAAGGGCAATGCTGAAGAGGCACAGCAGTGGTGGGAGGCTTGGACAGGATGGCATCTCCAGCAAACACCCAGGTGAGCTCTTTCCTCTTGAAAAGCATTGCTGCTGCTGTGGTTGCTGACATTAACAGGCCATAGTTAGAAATAAGAAGACATATCATTATTTTTAGGATAACTGTGGGTGCTTATAGCAATTTTCAAACTTTTGATCCCATAGTAATCCTATTCACTTGGGGGGAAGTTTGTTTAATAATACATGGTATTGCCAGAGAGCAGAGAGAGAACTTGCCATGAAGGGATGAAAAATGACTTCACTACTGTGATATGATGTTCTGTAACATTTCATTTTAAATGTGGAAGACATTTCTAAGGTTTTCTTCCAGCGCTAAGATCTCTGCAAAGTTACGTATTCTACTTTGTATTCCAATCAAGTTAGAAGAAGTTGATACGTCTTGCCCTTTCTTGAACACTTAAATGTCATGCACCACTGCTTTTCACATTGTGCCTTTAAAATTTCTTCGAATGTACACGGAGGTCTAATTCCAATCACTGAAGGCATGTGCTGATTGACTTATAATTGAACCACTCTAAACCATGTTTTTTGGAATAAACAATTTTTTCTGAAGAAAAATAAAATTCAAATATATTTGCTTTTACAGTGTTTTGATCACACTAAGCAACAAAAAGCCTGGTAAACTGCTCAATAATCTCTGTAGGGATAATAGCAGTTTTAAAAGACAAAGTATTCAGAATAGTTCTTTCTTTTTCAGGTTTTGGTTTTGTTTGGTGTTTTTTTGTTTGTTTTTTTGGTTGGTTTGGTTTTTTTAATTTTTTGGTTTTTTTGTGGGTTTTTTGTTTGTTTTTTATGAATTCTTAACATCAAATAAAGTTACAGTTTTAAAAGAATAAAGAGCCTGATACTTTAGAAAAGCTTCAGCAGCAAATAATGGGGACTTTCTCAGCTAAAGACAACTATATTTCATCATATAAATTTGTACTGGTAGGTCTCTTAAGAACACTGAAAAGCAAAGTTTGGAGCAGGAATTAAGGAGTTAATGGCAAAGTCCCTCAGCTTTGAGACATTCTGCCATGGGGCCTCTCATATCCTGTCTGTCTACCCTGTTTCTTCTAAAAAGGAGCCCTCTAACTTCTCTACAAATAAGGGAGTTTGAATAACCACTGTGTAAAACTTTCGTGGGGTTTTTTTTTTCTAGTCTGTATAAATCTCTTACTGGTAGTTTATTTTGTCAAGCAGAACAACTGAAGGCGGTGAATGGTTTTTTGAAAGAGAGTAACATATAAGGATGCTACATAATCTCCAAAATAAAAATGATACACTTCTATGATATTATCTAGAAAAGTCTATTATTTGGTTGCCTCGGTTTGGGAGGAAGTGAGATTTTTTGGGAAGTCTTAGTTAAACCAATCAGTGGTCAGATTCGAATATTGACACCTGGTATGACCACTGGAGACGTGAGTCACCTCTGAAGACACACGGGGTTAAAAGCAGAGATTTCCCAGAGTTCGCTCTCTTTCGCCCCTGGTAGCCCAGGGAGCGGCACCGTCTCTGCCCCGCCCGGCCACGTGGCTGGGTGGGGGAGGGGAGCCATGGAGGCCCAGGCTGAGGTAGGCCGGAGCCCCGGAGAGAGAGAAAGAAGGTGGAAGGGAATGGAACCGGGCCAGCTCCTGCAGGACCGAGGGGTGGAGAAAACACCGAGGTATCTTTTGTTCCCCCCCAACCCCCCCCCCCAACCCCAGAAG